>JBCFXI010000130.1:0-292028 GCA_038496175.1 Ampulex compressa | reverse complement strand
ATATATTTGAAATATTAAGGAAAAGAGGCGGGGGCAAAAAAATATATGATCGGGCAGAAAGGTAAATTCGTCGACTCTGCGAGCTCCTTTGGGTAAAAGACGCAAAGTCGCATCGATAGTCCGATGGTAAACCGACGCGTGTCAGGGGAGCCGCTGCTATTGACCATCTCGCTATCCTCCTTTGAGCGTATGGGCGCGGTTCAGATCCTATGCCGTTCCAGTCCACGTTAACCCCTACGCGAATACGTGGCCTTTTACGCCTTCCAATTTATATTTCCGGCCGATGGATTTTCAGATACGGCCAGATCTTGGTTATGGCGATTCATCCGCCATAATCATTCTTACGTAAATCTCGGTCCAACTTCGATGGCTGACCAATGCTGACTCTAACCACTGACTCGACAACCTTCGGATCGAGTAGATACCTTCCGTCCGTAAAAGATATTTTCCCGATAACGATAGCGCCACTACGGATTCGATTACGAGATACTTTCCTTCCGCCCTTTTTGTAAGACAGTTATTTCGATTTTTCACCAGACGTTGCTCGCCGTTCGATAATCGAGGACAAAACGAAGTAAAGATTTTACGATCCATTGCAGATGATCTTCGGGATCGGTTTTCCTTGGTCTTCCTGCGCTCGGAATAGAGACTGACGATATGGTAAAAACCAATGTTACTTAATTCGGCTTTAATTTCTGACGTATCCCGTATAAAAGGTGTGCCGTATACCGCACCGTCGATAATAATGGAAACGTATGTGAATTTTTTCAGGACACAGTATGGCTTCGGCAGTCTGGCATGCCTCTGGGAATAGTTTTGTTTCTCCTGCCTTTATCTTGCTCTTGCTACTCTGTCCCCGTAACACTACAGGTCAGTAGACGCGACGGACCTTTTTGACGACCTTCCATCCATCGTAGACGAACTTGACGAAACTTGAAATAAACTTTATCCCACGCGATCGTTGGTTCCTTTCGTAACCGCAACGCCGACGTTTATTACGCGAGCCGTCCATTGGCGAGGGTAAAAAAATATATTATATTTTCGAGGCGAGGGTATATACTATATATTACATTTTCCCATTGATCGCGCTTATTACGACGACCCTGGTTAGTATCGTAAGGAGCGTGTTTCATCATTGATATTATTAATACGGTGTGGTGTGTTCCCGGTGGCGGTGGACGTTCTTCGGGATGCTTCGAAACGCGTGACCATCCCTCGATACAGCCCGCGAGGTAATCGATGCTCCACTGCCACAGCAAGACTACGTCCCATCACTGCCACCACCGCCGGGACGACTCACCACTGCCAGAACACCAAGTACGTTTGCATTTCATCATACTTTACGCTACTCCGGCCAAGCCTGGCCTCTGCCGATCGTGGAGCGAGCGGTTTGGAGCGGAACTTTCGCAAAAGTCAAATGCGACTGGCTACTTACGAGTGTCGAATTCGCGCATTCGCGTTTTCGGCTGTCGTCGGAATAGATATGGCGCGAGAGAAAAGTCAACGCTCGACCGTAGCTCCCTCGTCTCTCGCTCGCTCCTTACAATAATCGAATCGATCCCCTCTCGGTCCACCGCCGATCCTTCCTTGTACGGAGCACGAGGGAACTGGAATCCGAATAAATATCGAGGGCGCGTTTTTCAGAGTGCGACCAGAAGTTCGTGAGCACCCCGGACGGGCCGTTGAACGGGACTTTCCAAGCGCCGACCTTGATCAATCCCGAGGGCGAACCGCGGCAGTGCGTCTACACGTTCCTCGCCGGTCCGCGTCAGCGAGTCGAACTCGTCTTCACTTCCTTCGGCCTTCGCGGAACGCCGCCGCAGTAAGTTTCCCTCGAGGGCCAACGAGGTACCTCGAGGTATGCGGACGATACGTCGAGCTCGATGCCTCGGAGCCACGAAGCAAAGTCGGTCGTTACGACCGTTTTGCTCAAAATTCGTCTTCGTAAAAACCTTCCAAGTTAGGCCCTTTGAATGGCCAAAGACGAGCCCCGATGCGAAGTAAGGATTCCTTGGAAAATACCTTTTCTATCCTTTTATCTTTTACACGCGCCCCTCGCAGTGGAGCCGCTATCGGAGAACTGCCCGCGTAAGTGTCCGAAGCGTTCGATCGCGCGCTCGAGCGTTTCATTCTTTTCTCAGCGGATAGGGACCGAACGAAACTCGTACCGCTTTCAGCTGCATACACGAGTTCCTGGACGTGTACGCCGAGATACGATCGGAGAATACCACCAAGTTGATAGAGACGCCCTTCGGCGGACGCTACTGCGGACCGATTCCTCCTCGGCGACGAGTGTCCCTCTATCAAGGAATTGCCCTCAGCTTCTTCACGGACAAGAACATCACGCTGCCGACCCTCTTTAGCGGCGTCTACACGTTCATCAACGCCTGTAAGCCTTTCGGACCTGGCTACGGAGCCCGATCGTCGCGCGTTAACTTTACGAATATCCGCCTCGGTGGTTTTCACCTCGGTGGCTATGCCGAGATCGACCGAGGAGATTGGGCTATCGCCACGTTCGACGAGTAGAGCTACGAAGAATATTCCCCGCGAGCGACTCGAGTGCAAAGCTCGAGCGAGTTACGAAGGGATATCCCTGCGTCCCTACGGGGACATCGACTGGATGGACATTCGATAGCGCGATAGAGCCTTAAACTCGTTCGAGCGTTCCTCGAGGTGAAATTCTTGGACGATTCGCCGGAAATCGATGATTATCCTTGCAGCCGAGTACGAGGTCGGCACCCCGGCCCCTAGTACGCCATGCTCCTTCACCGTGGACGCGCTCATCAAACGCACCGGAAACATCCTGTCCCCCACCTACCCTGGCACCTATCCGAAGGATCTCGTCTGCAGCTACCGATTCATCGGGAAGGGCAGTCAACGAGTGCGACTGGAATTTCGGGACTTCGATTTGTATTTTGGCGGGCCGCAGTACGTCCTCCTTTGCGCCTATCGGCCGCTCTTCTTCTTCCTCCTTCTTTATCCCTTTGCGTACCTAAAGCTACATTCGCGACCTTTCGCAGCTGTCCTCTGGATTACGTCAAGGTGTACGACGGTATCGACAACAGTTCCGCCGTCATAGGCACGTATTGCGGCCAGCAGCGCAATTTGGTCCTCTACTCCTCCGAATCTAGTTTATACGTCCTCTTCGTCACCCTTCAGCGCACGGCCAACACGCAAAATCGGGGCTTCAAAGGGATCTTCGAGTTCTCGGAGAGTTTCGTCAAATTAGGTGATTAACGTTAATCGTAGGCTAAAGTAGAACGACGACGGAATCGATTCGTACCAACCGGGCGACCGACGATACGCACGTTTCTTTCCATAAATCCGGCCGGCCCGATCGTCCAGACTTCATCACCAGTTACAACGGCGAGCACATCCGCGGCTCCGAGTGCGACCAGAAGATCCTGAGTAAGAAGGAATCGTTCGGTTACGTCGTTAGCCCGAACTATCCTTATCCCTACATACCGAAGGTCGTCTGTCGGTACTTCGTATACGGAATGCAAGACTCTCAGCACCTCGAGCGCGTACGACTCGAGTTCACGAAATTCGTTATACCGAAGGGCGAGACGAAGGGAGAGTGAGTTGCGTTCCTCTGACGGCAATCGATCTTCGATTCCGCCTATCGGTCACGATTCATTTTTATCGCAGCTCCGCCTGCACGGACGGCTATCTGAAGCTCTACCTGAAGGGACAAGAGGCCACGGATTCGTACGACAAGTTCGATTACGAATTGTGCGGACTGGAGAGCAATCCGACGCACGTGGTGAGCGATGGGCCGAGGCTCGTCATGGTTTTCAGCAGCGGCGAGTTGCAGGGACAGGGTTTCAAAGCACGGTACACGCATCTACTTTTCTTATCTTTGTCCTCCGAGCGTCTCGGAAAATATTCCCGCGCGTCTACATTTTCCATAATACTCGAGGGTATCGTAGAAAATCGCGCGCGTGCCGTTTCGTGCAGGCGCGTTACCATAGAGCCGGAACGAAGACACGCGTTAAGAGCGACATCTAAAAATCCGCGCGTATTTCAGGTACAGCTTCGAAACCGAGTACAGAATCCCGGGCACTGCTGCGCCCGATGGAAGTTGCACCTTCACCTATCGCAGTTCCTCGCGGAAAAGGGGAGAGTTCAACTCTCCGAGATATCCTAGCAACTACCCGAGCGACACAAATTGCACCTACTTCTTCTTGGCGACGCCCAACGAACAAGTTATTCTGATCTTCGATCACTTCAAAGTCAGGACGAAGACGACCAACGCCACCTCCGGTTATTACGGGTCGGTTGCACACGATCGCATCGAGACGAGAGTAACCTGTAACGCGCCAGGTTCGAGTGAAAGATCCGAGACGTAAAGGGGGCTCCTGGTACTCCGTGCAAAATGTAAAAACCTTCCTCTCCGCGTAACTCCGTCCTGCGCGGCCTTGCTTCAAAGTCTTGGGCGCCAGGCATAAGCTCCCCGAGTCTCCCGGTCTTTTTCCAACGGTCTGCGCGCGATCCTACCTTCGATCGCGATTAACGTACGTCCATCGATGCGCAGGTACGATCTCTGTCAGGACGACTGGCTGGAAATTTACAACATGTATCGCGACAACACGGAGAAATTGATAGGAAGGTATTGCGGCACGACGGCGCCCGGACCGGTCGAATCGACTCTCGGGGCGCTCGGCCTGAGAGTCATCCTGCACACGGATTCGGAATTGGTTTACAGCGGTTTCAAAGCGCGATATACCTTCGAGGTTGCCAAACCTATTTTTGGAGGTATCGTCCGCTCCTTCGCAGCCGCGAGCTTGACGCGAGGTATCGCGTCGCTAATGGTGTTCATCTTTTTCCGATCCGCTTGCAGATTGCGGATCAAATATCAGTAGCTTAAATTACGGGATAATCACCAGCCCTAATTATCCGAACAAGTACGACGGGCCTGCGAGAAATCTCGCGAGCAAAACTTGCAACTGGTTCATACGGGTCCGACCAAACCAGCAGATACTGCTGAACTTTGAGCAGTTTTCCGTCGAAGGAGAGCAGTCCGGTAATTGTACAGCCCTGGTCCTTCTTAATCCTTTTACCATCCAAACGGATTTTGAGTCGAAACGTAAAGTTACGTCTCTGCATCTGAAATCGTCCATTTGCCATTGACAATAGCGATGCAAACACCGTGGCGGAGACACCGTCTTGAAAGATGCAGAAAAAGACTCGGGGCTCCGTCGCGCGTTTAGCGTTATCGCGAATCGATAGGGCCGCCGATTAATCGGGATTGCAAATCGAATTTCAGCGAGAGGATGTCCGGCGGCTGTGCTACGCATGTGGTACTCCATGCTGACAACACCGGTCGAGCTTTGCGGCGTCAAAACTCCCGACACGAAATGGACCTACCTCTCGGAGGACAACAACATGCGACTCAGGTTCGTCACGCTTCTCTACCTCATCGCGCCACCGCCACTCGCTCCTCGTTCAACATTTTGCGTCTCTCCCCCACGATTCTGCGATACGCGCCAACGAGCAGTTTTGTCGAATAAAATACAGACGCGACGAAGAAATAGCACGTTGACGATGAGCGCGCGGTAGAGTTATCCTTGTTTTCGTGTAAAGAGAAGGAAAGGAAAAGAGCAGGGCCCGTGGTCTTTCGAGGATCAATGTCGGCGCAAGCATCAAAGGGGTTGATCCGAACGAGGTGGTTGCAAACGAGGTGACGAGATTCTATCTTTTGGCAGCTTCATATCGGCGGACAAGGCCGTGGGCCAGCAGGGCTTCAGGGCGGTTTGGACGGAGGTCAGCAGAGATCCGGACTGCTCGAATCAATTCCTATGTACCAAAACTAAATACTGCATAGCCGAATCGCTACGGTGTAATGACATTGATAATTGCGGGCCGGAGGATACTTCGGACGAGGAGAACTGTAAGTTTGGCAAACGTTAAAAAAAAAAACACTTCAAGAGCAAGCATTTAAGGCAATGTGGTCTGTCCGTTTTACTTTGCTTCCACGATCTATACCATCTCTACATTGACTATACTCTGTTCCGATATTAAGTGTAAATCCTTTGGATCGTTCAATAGATACTATATACTACAAAATTCCCAAGGTGTCTTGTCTCTGTGTATTGCGAAACCCACACGGTGGCCCCGTAACATTATAGCCCGATTACGTTTAATGTTTGTCGTTCATTATGATAAATACGTTATATCTGGCATGAGTAACCAAATACATGGCTCGTACAGTATTAAATCGTGCTTTCGACGTGTCTCCCATTTTTCTCGCGCAACTTTCCAAATCGGCGGTGATATATCGACGCGTGAGCTCATCAGAGCCGGTTATAAGGTCATTGTAATTCTCTGGAAAGCTTTCCTTTCCTAAAAGTGCGTTTACGTGAATTTTTGATCGTTTAAAAAGTCCCTCTCAAAGGTTCCATTACGAATCTAATCTCAATACGAAGACGGTCATGGGATTCGTCACTACGGCCAGACGGTATACGCGTTACGCGTCTTAAAGTGGAAAGGTACCGTTCGTAAATATCTTAGGAACTGCACGAAGCATGTATTATACGAGATTTGTCGCGATCAGGATCGAAAACTTGATCTTCCATATCGATAGAACGTTTCTACCAATCTCCATATTATACATAGTATCTCGATAAAAAGGATACGTCGTAGAGGATATGGAGCGAAAAAATATTGCGTTCCAAGCTCTTACACATTTATATATTATATATATATTCGCACGTACATGCGCGCGCGCGGTTATGCATACAAGGTGTACAAATAACTTTGGTGCTTTTTCGAAGTTATCGTACTTCGATTCTACGGAAATAAATAATAGCTTTTGATTCACAAAATATTCACCGTCATTATCGAGGACACTGGACTGCCCGTCGAATATCCCAAAAACAGTGTAGATGCATTGAAACGAAAAGCGGCGTGAACGATCGCTCGGGCGTTAAGGCACCGAACTAATTTGTAGACCTGACGTACGTATATACATAGACCCGCACACAGAATTTAACTCTCCATAGGTAAGTAGTAGGTAGACGTATGTACAGGTGAGAGAATGATGGGGTTGAGTGGGTGAGTGATCGTGTGGTGTCGCAGGTGCAGCATCAGCCCCATTGCCACCAGCACTGGCTGGAGTCTCTGCCATGCTTCTTCTCTCTCTGTGCTTTGTGTTCGTGGCCATCTGAGCCCTTCATGAGGCTTTCGACGATCCGGCATGCTATGATCTCCCTTATCACGTGAGTCCACTCACAATATTGCACACGTACCGCGCTTCCGAAGGACCGAGCTTACCGCTTCGGTCAATGTCGTTCGCTTCGATAAAGACGACCGACTATCTTGACGGTTTGAAATTCTTTTACACAACCGCCGGTTCTTGTGGAACATCGACTGCCCCTACCGATCAAAGAACGCTCGACGTACTCTCCGCGAGACACCGTTGCGCTATATGCGGACGTATCGCATCGTCGCTTCGTCGAGCACGATATGACCGCCGGGACGTGATGTCGCTTTTTTCAAATATAAATATATTTATATACATATATATATAAATAATATTGGAAGGAAATTTAACGTCTTACATGTATTTCGGTGGGCTTCAATCTTTGAGCCATCGAGGGACGATCGATCCATGGGGAGTCATGGAACACGATCTTCGCGGCCGTAAAATGTTCGCGAATAACCCGCTGTCGTCGCGATGATTATTGCACACGGATATCGCTAAACAAGCCACCCCCCGAGACATGCCACTTTCTCCCGATTACCGTTCTCAAACTTTGACACAAATACCAAAACGCATGACAAGGATGATGAATGTAATTTAATATACCTCTATATCCATTCTACAGTCGCATGCGATTCTCTATTTCTCTTTGTTGACTCCGATCGAGCAATTTCCAATTTCCACCACACTCTCCTCTTTCTCCGTAGTATTTACGATTCTTTCGATCTTCGAACGAATAAGCGCATCGGAGAAGGACCGTTACTCGAGTATCGTTGTCTGTCGTACTTGGGTGAGTGGCACGGAAACGTTTCGATACGATCCAATTTAGAAGCAAAACTACGGTAAACCGCGGGAATCAAGTTTCTCGTGTGAAAGCAAGTTTAAAAAAACAACAAGTATGGATCGCGGTGTCCTCTTTGCATCGCTTTCGAGATACACGTTTAAAGAAAAGCAGGTAGTAAAAAAAAATGTTCTTAACGAAAAGGGAAGAAAGTGAGCGCGCCATTATACCGGCCTCCATCCAGGTCCTCCTTTTCGACGAAGGGTCATTATGGCGGCACGCTTGTTTTCTTGCCTCAAAGCTCGCGACGCGAAAAAAATGTCTGGATATTTGCGCGTACTCTACGACCGAGCAGGCCGTACAGAGCGTACAACCACACCGCCAGCTCCGCCGTAGCCGTACGTCGTTTTAATTTTAAGAGCCGAACTCCGACAGCTCTCGACGGGCGAAGAACGGTATCTCCTCATTAGCGCGGAGACGCACGTGCACGCATATGCACGGTTCGTCCACGGCTCTTTCACGATTCGGATCTCTCATCGAGACCTACTCCCGATCGATGGGAATAATAAGGACCGAGGAAAGGAAATAAAGCCGAGAGGAAAAAAGAGAGCGTCGGCAAGGATCCGAGAGCGATCGCGAGGTTGCCTCTCGCCATCGGCCGTCAGAGTTCGACTCTTAAATTCAGGATCGTGAAGCTCTAACATTCCCCCTTTGCAGGTATCGCGGCACTGCCCGCGGACAGCTACGCGATCCCTGCCGGTTTCTCGGCCGGCGCCGTCTTCGTCGCCCTGCTGATATGCCTGGTGTGCTATCGCAAGCTCAAGAGGCGCGTGCAGGTGGTGCACATCGACGACCTGCACCAGCGGGTGGAGGAGAGGCACCACTGTTACCATCACCACGACCTGCTGCACCACCATCGGGAGCACGTGCTGGGCTACGACCAGTACCGACTCGAGCAGCCCAGTCCGCCCAGCGAGAGCGAGAACGAGAACGAGAACGAGAACGAGCTCGAGCACGAGCACGAGCACGAGCACGAGCACGAGCACGAGCACGCGTGCGCAAACGGCGCCAGTAGCCCCGACAGCGTGTGACCGTGGCACCTCGCGGCGTGGTCCCTCTCACCGCTCCTCCTGCGCATGTCCACCATCCTTCCGGGACTGCTGCTCCTCGGCAATCTCCTCTTGCTCCTCTCGCTGCTGCCCGCCGGGACCGGCTCGACTCCTCGCGTCGCGACGCGATATCGACGAGGCTCGCGAGCCGCGCTCGGCTGAGGCCACCTTGGAAGCTGCCTTCGGACCTCCCTCCCGCCGCTACGGCGATCCTTCGAATGGCAGAGCTACGCGCTACTCGCCTCTCTGCCGCTCGGTTTTAAATACCTTACAACCCTCCACCGAATATTCGGATTAACGCTTTGTCCTCGTCATTGTTCTCCGAACTGACCATCGCTTCCGATGGATCATTGGAAATGAGAGAGCCCTCCCGAGATCGCTAAGCGAATCTTTGTTCGGGACATTTGGGAGCAATGCGGGTTGCGGAGGGTTAAATGGTTAAATGGTATTGCCGTTATTTTATACGGCAACGTGCCACATTGTACGGTGAACCACGATAAAATATTTCATCGGTCGCTCAAACAAATCACCCGATAGTACTTGCACGCGGTTCTTCGCGTAGAATATCGTCGAGTACCTATAATTCGAGGAGGCGGAGAGAGTAGCGTGCTCGAGTAGCGAGGAGAAATTCTAAATTTTCGATCGCGGACGAGGAAAGTGGTTCTTGCGCTACTCGATCGACGAACTTGAACCAACGGATGATCGTTACCTATCGCAGGACGAGGCCGCGCTTCGTCGCGAATTTTCTAGATTATCGTTGCAATATTCGGCGTACAGTGTCCGAAGGTGTGTAGGGCGGGATACGATTCGAATCTTGTTCAACGTACACCGACGTAGGCTGCTTTGTTGATTTTAACCTTACGGTTGAGAAAGGTCGCGCGTCCACTCGCGACATACCGTTCAACGTAGCATAGAACGAATATTTTATACGCATAGATAATATCTTCCTACCGGCGCGAACGATAAGAGTCGCCGGTGTATTATTTTATACGGTTAGATAAGGTGCATCGTTTGATACGACTAGACAAAGTTCATACGCATATCCGGATGACGAGTGTGCGATCGAGGAATATCTGGACACTTTGAAATTCGTACACGCGTAATCGCAGATCGGCTCACGATTTTGATACTGTCTTTCGAGTACGACGTGCGCGCTAATGTTTAATTCGTTATACGCGATATACGATAAGGCATTCATCGTGGTGCACGTTAACGAGACGTATCGAGAGAGAACGATACGTCGAGTGAGGTGACGGGGACGCGTGTACCTACGACGATATGCGGTTATTAAGGCATATTTCGATGAGACGCGCGTCGAGACATTAGGGTATTCCAAAATCGATATATACGGCTTTACGATGCGAGATAAGGGGTAGAGCGACTACAGTGGCTGTTTCTTTCGGATGATAGTCTTACGAAAGGGCCGCTGTAGCGAAGCTCGGCACCTTAAGGGTTCCTGCGTAACCCACGGTAAATGCTGCCAGCGAAGCTACGTTAGAGTATATTCTAAACTACCATAAATAAATCGTACATTGCAAATGATGAAGTAGGGAGGAACGCGATACCTAAGGCGTGCGCGCGCGTTAAAAAGGATCGCTGTGCAAGATCTTCCTAGGACAATTGGATAACGAAGGTGCGTTGCTCATCGGATCAATAGCTCCCCAAACTCTTCGAACTTTGCGGAAAGTCGTAGATCTTTGAAGGACGACGAACCATCGCAAGGGCAGTACGGTAGTGAGATTTTGTATATCGAGCCGCTGTGTTCAATTTCTTTGACCCTTTCGATAAGGATGGAGTTGGCCGGTTTTCGAGTCGGTCGACACTCCTTTTGTCCTTCGCACAGTTTTCGCGACACGAAACACAACGATTCGCCAAATAGAATTGCGGAAACCTCGAGGTATTTGCTCGACCAGAGCGGCGAATGCGTGAGAAATTCTGACGAATGACTCTGGTCATTGTAAGGAACGAAAGGGTTGATGCACGGATGAACGTTATGTGATATTCGTACACAATAGGTAATGTTATTAGAGGCAGTAGTAAAAGGACATTCGAATTCCCCCCGCTACCATCCTATATGCACAGATCCTCGCAGAACCTCTGCGCCGTGCTTCCTCAAATGAACCGCACAAACGTATCAACCGCACCGAGCAGATCAACCGGATTGTCCTTGGCAGACCACCGCCTTAGAAGGGACCGCTAATTATTTAAGGTCTAACGAGACGGGGAAATGTCTTCCGTGGGTGAACATTTCGATCGTATTTCGTATCGATCGATTCTTTGAAATTCATCGATCTTCAGCTTTCTTCTCCACCGAGAAAGGCAATGTTGCGATGACATTGATTTCTATGCGTTACGGAAAACCGAGGCTCCCCGCGGTTGAAGATAATTTCCCTCGCAAAGTTATTGTATTCGATATCGGTACGAATCGGCACGGCTTCGTATTCGAGCATTTCGAACCAGGGATGTAGCGGCACTTCGCTATGTTTACATCGGCATATGTATGTATGCATGTATATGTGTGTATGTGTACAGTCTCGTATGACGTGTTCGATACCCGATCGGTTTGGCACTTCGGGCAGTTCCTGCGAAAGTGTGTACCTCCGAGTTGATAAAAATATCCATTTCCTTCTCCGTTGCGCGACTAGCGATATCTCTTCCGTTCGTTATACGACGTAAGATACGTGCGACATTACAATCCTAGCTTCTCTCGAGCGAGGTACGTAAAGAGCGAGTTTCGTGCTTGATTCCGAGTATTCGTAATCCTATTAGTCCGTTCCTCACGTTGGCCTTTAAACTACTTTGAATCGCGGAATTAGGATTCGTCGAAATTTGCAATTACCGATTCGGATCGGTCTACGCACTTTTAGCCATTACAAAGCGGCGATACTAGGGTACTTTTTAAAGAGAACAAAAGCCGATGTAGGTCTTGTTACGCGAGAAAGAGAGAAGTAGAGCGAAAGATCTTGCGCCGAAAGGAAAAGAATCATTGGACCATTCGCGTAAAAAGATATCGTAGAGGAAAATCGTTTTCGATGGATTTAACCGGCATTTTTCAACGGGAACATCGAAACAGGAATATCGATCGAAAGTATTGTACAGACACGATATCGCGTTCGACCCATAAAAGTGAAATTCATCGTTTCGGATCGTCGATACAACTCGTTCTACGACCGGTCAAAGGACGCGCGGCGATCGCGGTGAGACCAAAAGAGAATTATCGCCACCGAACGATCTCGCGACACTTCATCGTAATCTCTGCTCTCCTAAGCCAACGGCAAAGATTCTGCCAATGCTCGAGATTTTTAAGGATACTCGTGAAAATATTCGATCGTGCTCGAGGAAGACCGAGAAGTTCGTGCCGACCGCTTGATATTTAGGATGAAGGAATAAAAGATACGGACGAGTAAGATGTAATCGTAGAAAGTACGTTCGCCACTGTTCGGACGAGTGTATAGGATAAGGGAAATATTTTAGTCGTATTTTGTGAAAGCGAAGCGGTAAGAGAGAAACAATCCGCGTTTCGTTTATCCTTTTTCTAGCTTAGTCCAAATAACAACGACGAACGATGTAACTTAGTTGCGAACATACGTATGCTCGCGCCAAGAAGGATCGGCGAGTATATCGATATTTGAAAACTTAGGAAGCCGCGCGGTATTCTCTAACGTTAGAACCGAGAGATGTGCCAGGTAGTTTGTAAACGACCGTGTTTCGTTCCGATCTTCGCGCGATAACGTCGTCCCGATTTTTTCTATATCGCCGATGTGCACCTGCCAATGACTTCTGTTTCGCGCCCTTCAAACTTTTACGCTCAAAGGACGAGACGCGAGAAATCTCCTCGCGAGATATTCGAATACGATTTAGTAGAGATCCTTCGTAAAAATGAAGATGGATTAAGTCCTTCGATCGCGTCGTCGTCTTTTGTCGTTGGTCATTTTGCCAAAGTGAGACCGCGCAAGAGTATGCCCTTACATTATAGGGGTTTCAAAACGGACGATCATATATTTTACGTAGCAATCCTCGTTTCGATCCCACGCATAGGAATAAACGTACGCGGAATGGTACCGTGTTCGGAAGTGCACAGGTCGAATCAAATACGCACGATATCGTCGATCATCGAGAGCACCGGTATCGTCGATCACGGTACACGCATAAAGTCGATCCCATGCGGTAATTTGAAAGAAAGAGGAAGGACGATCCATGGATGTTTTTACGTTGACATAGTATAAATAAATATCGTTGGTCGTACGTGACGTCGTTTTTCAAGGACGGTCACGCGGATACCAATGCGGCATGCGATAATGTAATTAATGTAAGTAGTAATTTTAGTATTTACATTGTTAACCAATTTAGAGACCATGAATACGAATCGTCGATGTGGTGTCTATGATACGAATCCTCGATAAGAGGAATACATTTTTTAATAAAATCCACGGCTTATCTTCTATCACCCGGAGATCCTCTGTACGAAGTTCCAAGTTGAACCGTATTCGATTTTGAAAGGCAACGCGTCGCGTCCAAAGACCTTGGGCACGCTCCTCGGTTAAACGTTATTGAAAAATACCACGTAAAACGGACAATACCCTGCCACCGCAAAATAGACCTTGGAAGCGAGCGGATGACGCTTCTCGAAGATAAATGCGCGGGAGCTTAACTTTTGTTCGAGAGAAACTCCATCCGATCGTTTCTGCTATTCCGAGTAATCCGCAATTTCTTACCGATCGTCTTCGTCCGCTGAAACTGCGTGACCGCCGATGAGGGGAACGCTGGACGATCGATCTGTATCCTCTTCGACGCGACACTTTAAAAACATTGCCGCGGCGGTTCCCGCGTCCGAGGCTATCGTCGATTATCGTCGACGCCGTATTACGAACTGAGAGAGAACGGAGAGGGCCCGAAGCAAGGTGGGCGCGTTAGTGTACGCTCGAGGCAGGAAAAACCTACGATTCCAAGCCTGCCTTACCCTACGACGTATGGAAGCTCGTCTCCACGCATTCCACGCACACTCTATTATTTGATTTTCGGCATCGACCGCCAAGGTCCTTTGGCCTACGATATACCCTCTTTGGATGGCTCAACTTTGCCAGAGTAACTATTTTTCAACGATAGACGAGATTTCCATCCATGGCTTTTACGATAAAAGCCAAGTCTCCGTAATAGCGATGCTGCGGAATTCGTGCCACGACGGTTCATCCTTTTATACGCTCGTACAGCGAGAAACGGTATAGTGAACGTTACAAAGTTCTCGTTATCTTATTACAGAATTTATTGGATTTAAAAAATCGTATCATGAAAATAGTATATTTATGTACATGCACTCGTATTAAAAGTAATCGCATTAAAACGGAATTATAATATGTACAGTGTATGTATATCTACAGATTAAGAAGAGTCATAAGTATCGGCGAAGCGCTCTAAACTTCGGGACGTTAAACAGAAAGGTACATACCTATTGTGGAATTGATTGGGGTGGCGTGTGAGGGAGGGAGGGAGGGAGGGAGGGAGGGAGGGGGCGGGGGAGGGGCCGGACAAGGGGAGAACCTGTTATCGACTCGTTTCTTTTAGCTTCTTTTTTTCCTACAAAAAGAATGAACTTTCATAAGCTATTTAGTAACGCGTTATCAATCATTACGAATAATTCTTACGTATTATCTTCGACTTCGTAATGAGAATACGTTTGCTAAAATTTAAAACAGAGATGCTAAGTCTAGATTGCTGTTCGCAATCGACGAATCCCCGATCGATTCGCGTATCTAGTGCTATTGAATCGTTGCCTCACGGTTGACGCGTTTTTCCCGGGCATTACGACTGGTCGTTCCCTCGCTCATAGACGGATTATCATACGTTAATGCGATATTAATAGGATACGATTACAAAGGGGGATCATCGATCGGGCAAGTGATCGATATTCGTATGCGTAGTTCGTGTGTACAATAATGTGTATTATCGTTTAACGGGCGGTTTACTCTATTTGCCAAAATACACAGAAGCACGGGAATTTCGTTTGAAACCTTTTTTTTCGTAAACTAGAAACGTAGTGAATTTTAATCGTTTTCTCCTTTCAAGATCCAAACTTGCGTCTGTTGGTAATTATGAGTGTACGTTTTCCGATCGTTTACTTCTGCATACAAGTCGGCAATGCAATCTCTATGGCTTCCTTCGTAGAAATATTCCTCTTTTAAGCCCGCGATTTAAAATTATTCGAATAACATCGGCATACTTCCAAAACCCGCGATTCGAGTGTTAATCGTTGTTTTTATTAGTAGTAGTAAGCGGAATTACCGAGGTAAGAATAAGTAAGTCGATTTTCGGAGTCGAAAGTTACATTGTGAGTAACGTGTGCATGCATATCTCGTGTGTGTGTGTACGCGTAGACTTTTAAAGCTTTCAGAAACATCAAAGATACACGGAGCGTTACGTTGATGCACAGAAACGGTTGATTCAAAACAACGTATTTGGTATCAGCGAAACCCATCGGACACGTTGAATATACAAATAAATAATTATCGACAAATCGGTATCAAGCTTGGACAAAGCGTTAAACAAAGTTACAATTATTTACACGGCCGTTAGGGTTAATACGCGAAAGGTGGGTTAAGCAAAAGGCCCCAAAGTGATCAGAGATTACGCAAAAATATGCAAAGTACGAACCGCTTTGCTTTCAGGGCGATTGGGCCAATCGTCCGAGGAAAGGAATCGATTTCAACGATAAACGTTGGAATTCAAAGTTCCCACGGCATGCGGTATATTGATGTCATTACCAAAACGTCCGATCGGACGTTTCGATAGACCCGAAAAAATACGTACGAAAAGCGTAATAAAATTAATCTTACGGGGACACACTCCGGGTGTGCGAATAATTTATCCACTGTTTTAGAAAATCATTGGACTTTATCGATCACCGGTAACTTTTCGATTTTGTCGGGTCCGCTATAGCGAAAAATCCCTCGAATAATCCCTCGAATAATCTAAAAATAACAGTAATCCCGATTTAGCATCGTACGTTACTCTCACTGTTTGTCTTCAGTCTTACCCTCATTATTATTGACCGATATCGAGGTATCGCGACGTTTAAATGCAATTCCTTCTGTTCGTTATAAATAATATCACGCGTAATCGAATTACGCGTTAAAATTGAAATTCTAATTACTCCATAGAAAAACGACGTTTTATTTGGCCGCCCTGCGACGCAGCTCGCGACTTTTAAACGGGCAAACGATATATTATATATCCATATATACGAAGGTATATATGTAGTTTGATTATTACGCACACCCTTGTCTACGTTAAAAAAGAAGGGAAAGGAAAAGTACAAAAGAAAAGACCGATTCACACTTGGACGTACTGCTCGTCATCGGTATCACCGTTGTTAATCCGTTCGACGGGCACGCTCAGATCGATCTTCTCGTAATCGCCGTTGAAGGACTTGCTCGTCCTCACCTTCTCGTAACCGTCCACGTTGCCGTCCGACTTGTAATTATTCACCTGCTCGTACGGCGGCTCCTCGTTCTGCGCGACGCTCATGTATTTGACGCTCTCGTAATTCGGATCGCCGTGACTGACGGACTCGTAATTGGGATCGGTATCGCTGTCGCCAGGTCGACAGACCGAGGCGTAATTCGGCTCGCCCGCATCGTGTGGCATGCTCTCGTAATTCGGCTCGGAGTCCGTGTCGTGATCCAGCTCGATCCTACGGCGCAGGCGCACCTTCTCGTAGCCGGGGTCCTCGCTACTGGCGTTGCTCACCTGCCTGTGCTTGAATGGCACGGCGTACGCGGAGAGCGTGGAGTCGGCCGCGCTTCGTTGGGACGTCGCGTTGCTCTGATAATCGTTGTCCCTCGCGCATTGCGGTCGTAACATCTCGTAGTTGGGGTCGCTGCTCGACACGGCGCGGCCCAGGGAGTTCTTCTTGCATCCCGAACTCACGGCCTCGTAACCGTGATCGATCTCAAAGTTGGAGGTGCTCGCGTCTTGATCCGCGACTCTGACGAGTTTCGCGCTACCCTCGATCTCGTTGTGAAAATTGACGCTCGACGCGCACGTCGTGCCGTAGCTCATCGGGTCGGGTTCCTTCTTCTGTACCTCGACGGAATCGTGACTAGACCAGGATGCTCTGCTTATCTCGACCAGACTCAGTTTTCTACCGGTAGTGTTCGGTGCTTCCGCGTGCGGGGGGGGATTGCTCAAGATCGAGTGAGCTTCGTTTTGTTCCTCGACGTCTCTTTTCCTCTTCATGACCTTCGCGTACATGTCCTCGAGGGACTTGCCCATCGAAGAACTCGGCCTCGCACGATCGTCACCCTTGGTTCTCTTCTCGACGGAGGAGTAGATGTCGGTGATACCGTCCGGCGGTGGGGGCAACGGAGAATTGGCTTGTCGTTTTTCCGGTTTTGGTGAGCCCGGGTTTACGATCGAGCTTGTGGCACTCGACGACGATGCTTTGAGGAAAAAAAAAAAGTAAGGATGCGCACAACGCCATCACTGTGGGTAAAGTCGGATGTGGCATTGCGATTATCGAGAAAAAAAAAAAAGGAGGAAGCGTGGTGAGATTATTTTCAAGCGGACGCGATATGCGCGATAAGATCCTTTTGAAGCACATTGGATTGTGCAATGTGGTTATTGTAAAAGGAAGACGAACAAAATTTTTCTGATTTTATCGTTATTATGAATAAAATTAAGAATAGAGCAATCTCCTAAGCTTACCTTGTCTGGAATGAGCATGCGCAACGTAACGCAAGCTGTCGACGCTCGGAGGCTGTGGGGCGGGATAACCTTCCTCGGGACGTGTGGGTGTCTGACAGAATGGCGGCTGTTCATTTTGTACGACTCTTTGCACCTCCGTTATCATGGGTTGTATTTGAGCATAGGTTTCGCTACCGCTCGTGTATACCTTCTCCTGCTCATCGATTGCGGCATACATTTCGTCTGTTAGAAAAAAAAGAAAAAAAGAAACGAAAGTCGTGAAGCGTACACGAGAATAGTACCACCCTTCGAACACATACCGGAATCGTCCGAAACAGTGGCATAATGTGGATCCGTCAGAGCACGGGTCGATTGATTTTGTCGATAAGCCGTCTTCGTTTGTGCTATTATATTTGCCAGCGGCTCCCTCACGCTTATGCTCGTGTATCCCTCTACGTTAAAATAGTTTCGGTTTTTTGATATTCAGACCCGGATATTTTTAGATCGGTTTCCTTCTGGTATTACGCATTCGCGGTGGTTAAGTACTTACTTGAATCTTGAGAATCACCGCTAAAGTGCTGCTGCAGATTGTTAGGCTGTATTTGTGGCGGATGAGGGAGCAGGATTAGGAGTGGCGGTGTCATGTAAGGTAAATCCTGATTGGCTTGGACACCTCCGGTGATAGCGTTTGCGGCTTGAATATCGCTTTGAGGTTCGGAGGTAAGGAGCGAATTGTGGGACGAAGACCTACGAGTTCGTGGCGGTGCAACGGGATTAACGCTAACTTGACTCGTGGATGTAGATGGAGCTTCGGTAGTTACTACATGAACAGTATTATTTCTGAAACAAGAAGGTTGTGTATTGTCGTATACCTTGTATGGGCTATGACCGTTGACACTGTCGATAATATGATAGAGTTCGTACCTATTTAATTGACTAGCCTCAGTCTTTTGAATGCTTTGAAGTTGAGCATATGGATGTTCAACTGAAATTAAAGTAGTATTCTTGATTATAGTATTTACGCTGCATAAAACCATACGATAAATCTTAATTTTATGCACCATTATCTGAATTGGACGAAGGAAATCTTGCGTACTGATGTACAGTATTTTCTTGAATTAAACATGTTTGCTTTAAAACCTCCTGGGGCTCCCTTTCGGGCACTTGCTCTTCCACGACTAAAATTCAACGAGAAAGAAACATATTATTCTATGCATTATAGTATACAATAGTTTGTAACACGGTTTAGAGACAATTCCCATACCCGTATCTTGCACAGTCGCGTAAAGTTCGGAGTGATCGCCGATCGTTTCAGTAGTTTCATAAATATCTTGATGCACCGCTTCGTGTCTGTTATCGTGGTTTCTTCCTTTATCCTTTGGAATATCCGGAAGGCTTCTGTTGGCACCAGTCGTTCTACATAAATGGAAATGTACCTTGCTAAATACAATCTGTTTACGGGTACACCTTTCTAATGGTAACGAAAAGATAATATAGGATAATGCAGTAAGAGTCATACCGACTATCTTATGCAAAATATATTAAATAGTTTTGTAACAGTATTTGTTATGGGAAAGACATTAGCAGTACGTATAATAAATGCAGTAATGTGAGTGTTTCAAGCATCCATATCCACTGTAAAAATAATATAAATATTTGCGGGTATATAAAGCATTTTGGTAGTTGCTCGTGCGTATCGCGAGGAAAGCAAGGTATCCCAAAACTCGATCTCCAAAATGCTTTATATCAAGGAACAGCAGTGCTCGAAAGGTACGTTTGCAGAAAGACTGCATGCTGCCAAGCCAGTTTTGAGGTAGGAACCTTTTTCCACCGTCGACGTTATCCTGCGTAACAACTTGAGATACATCCAATGTTGGAATCCTGTTGAAACCTTCATTTTCCGAATTGTTCAGTGTTACCATACCGGCAAGCCCCAGGAATTCATTCCTGTTGTAATACGATTATCCTTGAATTATATTATTCTTATGTACGCGCGCCAAGACAAACGTACGATATTTGTTCGATCATCCATAATAATCTGTCGCGAGAAATAATCGGTAATATAGAGTGCGAAAGTGCAGCGCCGTAGCCCGTTTTCAATAGAAAGTAATCCACGCTCGTGTCACCGAAAAAGTCTTTAGCGCTACATCAAACGAGCGCACGCGACGCTCATCAATAATCAACGACACAGGAGCGAACGTACCGTCCGATTAGGCTTAAGTATCATCGTGTTCATAGTTACTTGTTCTCATTGCGGCGGCAGCTGCAGATGCAAGCGACAATGAGTCCAAGAAAGGAGAGCAAAGCTCCCACGGAGACGACCCAGTAACACCAGGCATCCTCCGCCAGTAGGGGGTGTATCATGTTACAATCTTCTCTCTACAAACGTATTCCTTATTCCTGCAAGGAGGACGAACGAAAAGATGTTCCTGTCACCATTGGCCGTCACATAACCTCAAATGGAACGCAAACCCGCTCCAAGTATCGCTCGTACAGCCATACCTTGTCAAGTCATTTTTGTCCATCCCTCGAGCAGATCATCGTCAAAGCTCACCACGCTCGTTAATCCTCTAATAATCCAGCACGAAGGAGGAGTATAGCCATATAGCGCAAAGAATTACCGAGGAGAATGCGCAACGTTTCTCTGGCTTTTTTTATTTTTCCCAAAAGCCTCGAGCATTTCAGACCTCCCAAGCGTTACTCCTCGAAGATCGCAGCGATGCGGCAACCGGAGCGGTTCCACCGCATTCTCAAGGAAGGTTTTGTGCAGCGGGACTATTCGGTGCGTTCCGTATCTAAAACAACCGTAAGCACTTTTTTTTTTTCACGTTGCACATTTCTTCCAGTGTCGCCGATAAACGTCGATCCTCCCTCGCGTTGGCGATGATATGCGCCCGTCGTAATTCAAGGCGAATCAAAAATTCGACGAAACTCGCGAAGCACCGAGGATTTAACCGGATCGCGCGCCGTCGGGCAGCTTTCTCATCTTACACTATAGCTTGTTGTGAAATAATTCCTTGTCGGGCGCATTCATCGGCGGTATGCACGCCCATGCACAATCACACGCATGCAGCGCCGACACGCTGACGATGCGGAATAATAGCGCGACAGAAACGTCTCTTTTTATGGAAGACGACACGGATTGGATATTAATCGAAACTTTTTTTGCCCTCAATGCGCTGGAAAGTTGGTGTTGAATCACGTTCGGTGAGACGATAACGAATAATTGGATATATTTAGCGATATATCATAGGTGTTTCGAAATATGTCTCTCCGAGAACGACGACTTGGTCCAAAAACTAATGGGAATTTCTTGCACCTCGATTTGCTAGAAAGTTTATTATATTACAATTTATGTTGTTAGGGCGATATTAAATAATTTTATATCTATGGTAATATTACAAGATACGCGTGTATGTATATATTTACATGGTCGTAAGTACTTGAATTCTTATTGCTACGTGGTACGATAATTCCGATACACGTTATTCCAACAACCGTATTCTATCTTGAAAGCGTATACTCGTTTACCCGATACTTTAACAGCATTGGAAGATCCACAAAATTTCGAGCAAAGTAGCGGCACATCGAGAAGGATCGCGTCGTTGAAGAAAAGGAATCGCGCAAGAAATCGTGCCAACAAGATATCGTCAATGTTTAAAGCACGAACCGCGAGATTCTTCGCCGATTTGTATTTCCAGTTTTTCCGATACTCAACCGGATGAACGATTTTAAACTAAAGAGCATTGCGTAGGACACACGATCGCAATACGACGTTCACGAACGTGAGGTATACACGAACATACTGGTACATATGCAGAGAGCACGGTGCTTAAAGGGGAATATTTAAATATCTTTGCCATCCAGTCGTAAATGGTTTTCTTAACAAATACGAAACGACATCGTCGATCGGTTCTCATCTTGGTCGAAAGGTTAGCGAAGATGTTTACTCATTCCCATTTAAACGGTTCGCTCTGCATGCGCAGGCTCGTCCACGAGTCATTTTTCCACTTGCAAGGAAACGTCCTTGCAAAAAGTCGGGCAAGGTCTATTCGATGTTGAAGAAAATTCCATCGGAAAATTTCTTATCGCACACAAACGGTCCGTGCAGCGCCTACTCGCTAAGAAAAATAAGGGTATTTCCTCGCGAGCCCATTCTACATCGGACTCGATCATCCATCGGAATTGGCCTTTAACGGCCACATCGGGCGCATCTTCAAAGAGACCGTATCGCGTATCAAGGGTTAATAAGAAAGGAATACGTTATACGTAAGATTCGTCGTAACACGATGACCGCGTTGGCTATCCGTGCACAATGCAGGATGGCTGGTACGGAAGAAAATCGTTGACGCCAAGGATTATCTGTCGCACTTGTTGTCGGAAGAACACGTGACGTACATGGGCAAGGGAGAATTGTCGTAATAACCGTACATCTGTTGCGGCTGATTGTGATGCGGCGGTAAGGTGTGCATAAGGTGCACCGGCTGGACGAAGGGCATCATTTGCACGGGTGTGGTCGGCACGGAGGAACCGGCGATGGCGGTGCCACGGCCCAAGGTCGAGCCGTTGTAGGAGCCGACGTAGAGATCGTGGTTGATCTTGCCGGAATAGGCGCTGGCGGGACGGATCATGGAGGCCTCGTGGATGCTGGACGCAACGGCGGCCATCCTGGCCTCGTTGATCTGGCCGGTCCACCTCAGCCGGCAGATGCAGATGACGATGACTATGATGGCGATGAAGGCCACGACGCCAGCCACGATGCCGATAATGAGGGTGTCGTCGGTGGCCGAGAAGGTCGAGGTGGCTATCGCGTGATCGCCAGGGTGCACCTTGCCGCCCCTGGTGTTCGAAACCGTCGGGGCGACCGTCCAGATGATCTCGGGCTCCGAGCTGGTCGACCTCGAGGACACGGTCGTCTCGACGGTTTGAAACCTCACCGAGGTGGCCCGGTCGCAGGAGAGCCGCTCCTCCGGAAGGTCGGCGAGGAGCGCGTCGGCCAAATAATCGGGTTCCGAGCAGACCACGCGGACGGTCCTGCCGTTGGGGCTCCTCGACCAGCGCCACAGGTACTTGGCCTCGCAGCTGCAGTTTATGGGATTGCTGTCGAAGCCCGTGATTCTCACGGAACCGCTCCGTTCGTCCAGAGCGGCGAGCAATTGCGCGGGGAGCGTCGTGAATTTGCTGCCGGCCAAATCGAGGTCCAGCTCGGTGGATCGCGGGACGGGGAAGAAGAGGGCGGTCGGTATGGAGTCGATGGAGGTATTTTTGAGGCCGATCCTCAAGTTGGGCGCCCGTACGCCGACCAGGGAGCTCGAGAGAACGGTGCGCAAACGCTCACCTCGGAGAGTCACTTCTCGCAGATGGGGATGAGAGCGGATCGAGAGTTGCTCGTTGCCCACCGACGAGTCCTTTATCTCGATGTCCAGGCTCTCCAGATTGGGCATACCCTTGAGGATGCCCTGCACGTCGAAGTAACCCAATTTAGGATAATCGTAGGCGCGCAACGAACGAAGCTTCCCCAAGGATTTGAAGGCGCCCTTCTCTATTCTCGTGCAATTCGGCAGCTCGGACATCTTTAGGGAGCGCAGAGAGTCGAGGCCGTCGAAGCTACTCTCGTTGATGGTTCTAACGTCGTTGCGAGAAACGTCGAGCACTTGCAGGACCTGGAGAACCTTGAACGCGTTTATCAGATTGGCAAAGTCGGTCAGCTTGTTTCCGGACACATCGAGATTCTCGAGCATGGTCGTCCTTTCCAGTATGGTCGACTTGACGTCGGTTATCTCGTTGCCGGAAACGTTCAATCGCCTCAGGAAGGGCGTCTCCAGCCTGGTCAGAGTCTTTATGCCCGTCTTGGCGAGATTCAGCGAACGTAGGATCTTCGCCTCACCCAAGATCCCTTTGACGGCATTCTCGCTGAGGGGATTCTCCGAGAGATCGAGCTCCTTCACCTTGTTGACGACGTCCTGCGCGAAGACCTCGGCCATCCTGTTGCGAGATATCTTCAAGGTGAGCAGGGAAGAGGATTGCCGCTGCAGGGCTCTCGTGGGTATCTCGTTGAATCGATTGCCGGAGAGATCGACGCTCTCCACCGCTCGGATTCTGGACGGATCGAAGATGGTCTCCGGCAGGGAGGCCAGTCTGTTGTCGGCCAGATCGAGACGATGGAGGCGCAGCAGGCCCTCCATCGTTCTCTCGTTGAGCGCCTCGATCGCGTTGTCCGAGAGATCGAGGAGCTGAAGCTGCGTGGAATTGTGGAAGGCCAGCTCGTCCACGGACTCGATCCGGTTGCCGGCTAAGCACAGTTCTCGCAGCCGGCCGATTTGCGAGAAGGCGAACTCCTCGACGCTCCTCAGGAGATTCCTCGAGAGATCCATGCTCTCCAGGAATTGCAGCGGCTTGACGAAGTCGCTCGGGAAGTGGCGAAGCTGATTGCCCGAAAGGTCGATCCTCCTCAATCGCGGATGAACGAGGAAGGCCGTGGGCGAGAGCTGGCCGATGCGATTCCGCGAGAGGTCCAGCAACTCGAGGCCCGTGCCCGTGTTGAAGTGCTCACCGGCGAAGGAGGTGAGGCGATTGCCTCGAAGGTTCAGCTCGTAGAGATTTACGAGGCTGACGAAGGCGCCGCTCTCGATGCGCTCGATCTCGTTGTGGGAGAGGTCGATGCTCGAGAGGTTGTAGAGATGCTGGAAGGTACCCTCGTCTATCTCCTGCAGCCGATTGCCGGACAGGCGTATCCTCTCGAGGGATTCCAGGTTGAGGAGCAGCACCGCCGGTAGAATCTTGAGATCCGTGCGCGATATGTCGAGGGTGAGGAGGGAGGGCGGGAAGATGGGCGGGAAGCCGCCGTAGAGGGGATTCGAGCTGAGATCGAGGTGTCGCAGCCTGTGGAGATACTTGAAGGTCTCGGGCGAGAGCCTCTTGAGCTGATTACCGGCGAGATTGAGGGAGAGGAGGTTTCGCAGGGGCAGCTCGCCGACGCTCGAGAGACGATTGTGGGACAGGTCGAGATTCAGCAGGGTGTCGTCCAGTCCCGCGACCGTCTGCTGAGACACGCCGGTGAGCATGTTGCCGGAGAGCTCCAGACTGGCCAGACTCTCGAAGTTGTGGAAGAGCCTGGCCGGTATCTCCCTGACCAGGTTGCGCGTCAGGCCCAGGGTGACGAGGCTCGAGGCCGTGGCCTTGATCAGCTCGGTCGACAGGGCTGCTATGCGATTGAACTCGACGCGGAGATGGGAGAGGGACGGCAGCCTGGCGAGGGCGGATGCCGGGACCAGCAGGATGTTGTTGTCCTGCAGGGAGAGCCACTCGAGCCTGGTCAAGCCCTCGAAGGAGGACTCCTCGATCTGTCGGGCGGCAAAGGTCGAGAATTTACTCGATATCGCCTCCCATCCTCGGTTTTAATAGCTTACGCACGGTTCGCAGAGCGTTCAGGCTCAGGTCGAGTCTCGTGAGCGCCGCGAGGCCGGAGAACGTGTTCACCCCGAGTCTGCCTATGTTGTTTCGACCGAGATCCAGCACCCGTAGCTCGCTCAAGCCCAGCAGGTGCGTTCGCTCGATCTCCTGTCAAAAGAGGTATATACCGCGCAAATGGATTTGGCGAAGCCACTCGTCGCGAGCCGCTCCTTCTCGGAGGCAAGCTCGAGGCAAGCTCGAGGCAAGCTCCCCGAGGAGGATTACTCACCGTAATCAGATTGTTCGAGACGTTGAGGAACTCGAGCTCGGACAGGTGGCCGAGGGCCTCGGTGGGAAACTCCCGAAGGAAGTTGGCCGAAAGATCCAGTTGGAGGAGATTGTAGGCACCTGAAAGCAGCGCCGTGGAAAAGTTCCCTTCCTCGGAGCGCGCGCTTAACGGTAATTTGCATGCTCGTGGAGATCGCGGCGGAGTAATAAGCGCGGGACACAAAGGGGCCCGCGAGGAGCCGTGCGCGCGCCCGGGTTTCTCCTTGGCCACCTCGGAAAGAACCTCGGAGCACCGTGAGAGCTGCTCGCGCCTGGGAACGCGGATTTAGAGTTCATTGTCTCCCCGAGGTCGGTACGCGCCGCGTTCCTTCGAAGCCCGAGAGCGCCCTTGGCCCCGCGCCTCTCGCCGGACAATCCTACCCTCTGCCTCCGGAGAGAGCCGTTCGGAGAGTATCTTACCGGCCGGGGCTTTGAGGAGAAATTGAAATAACTATCCCGGCTTCTCCCCGAGGGTCTTACCTTTGAAGACGTCGCTGTTGAAACGATTGAGATCGTTGCGCGAAATATTGAGGAAGAGCAGCCGCTCGAGGCCGAAGAGCGCCCCGTCCTCCATGTGGGACAAGGAATTGCCGCTGAGATCTAATCGACGCAGCGAGCCGCCCAACGCCGCGAAAGCCGCTCGCGGAAGAGATCCTGGGGAAGTAAATTCGGATTTCGATTAAGACTGGAGCGTTGACGGCACGCCGCTCGACTCGAATGGAAGGCGTCGCGAAGGAGACGCCGAGGAATCGGATCGAGATCGCGCGTGGGGAAGCGCGCTGGGCACTGCGGAGGAAGACGTCTCTCTGTTTCGGACGATTAAATTAAGATTATAGCGCGCGGAGAGACAGAGAGAGAGAGAGAGAGAGAGAGTGAGAGGTGGGTGGGGAAGGGGAGGGAGGGGGGGGATAGGTCTCGCGAATATCTCCTCGAGAACAAAAGACTCGCGCGACGAGCGATATCTCTCCGTTGCGTGCGCGCGATCGCGATTACCCTGGAAAAAGGAAATATCCTCGTGGAAGGATCGTGATCCGTCGAGGGTGCTTTCGGTTTCTTGGAAAGCGGGAAGCGCGATTCGACGGCGCGCTTGACGTTCGAGTTACGGCCGTGGTAACGCGAGATACGGAGAAAGTTATGGACAAATATTCCGGACGTGGCGCAATCGAGGTATCCCAGCCTCGCGGATCGTTGATATTTGCAAGATAATTCGCGCGCGTTTGCACGCCCGTTCTCCGCGATTTCATCGAGAAAAGTATCGCGAGTTTGCGCGCCCCCGTTTCTTCGCTTTCGTACGATCGACGACGCAAATCCCGATTTCTCGATCGGCGACGTCTCGAGACGAGGTAATGGAAATTTGCCAAAAACGCCTCGTCCTCGATTCGAGGCTTTTTCGTATGCGATTGCCCACGAGGTTTTGGTGGTTCGAACGTCATTTCCGGACGCGCCGTCGTTCCACCGATGCTCACCGATGTTGTTCCGAGAGAGCGACAAGACCGCGATGGACTTGGGCCCCTTCAAGGAAGCGGTGGGCACGCTCGTCAGATTGTTCCCGTCCAAGTAGAGCTCCTCGAGATTATCGCAACCCTTGAAGATGCCCTCCTCGATGCTCCTCAGTCCGTTCCCGCTCAGATCCAACACCCTGAGCTTCTCCATACCGTGAAACTCGTTGCTCGAAAATATGGGATTGAGATTATCGCCCAAAACATTGTCGGCCAGTCGCAGTTCCTGCAGAAGGTTCTGCACCTGGAGCAGACGATCCATCAGCCTGTAGATCAGATTACCGGAAAGATCGAGTTTCCTCAAGCTCAGGCCGGAATTTATCAGATCCTCCGGCAGAGTCCGATAACCGCACTGTCTCTGGCTGATGGAGACCACGGGCTGGCCCTTCAGGCCGTCCCAGATGTCCTTCGTGAACATCGCGCGGTCGCAGTCCATCTCGATGGATCTCGGATGATCCGCGGAAATGGCGCACCTGCATGGCAAGTGGAGGTCCCTCTTCAGTTCCACGCAAGGCGTCCATCGTCCTTGCCCGCCCGCCGCCACGCCGGAGAGGAGAGACACCAACAAGAGGTGCCAACTGAAAGGAAACCGGAGGAAAATTCTTGGTGCGGCACGCGTAAAACTCATGCCGCGGCGAGCTGAAAGCGTGCGAGCTGCAAACGAGGAAGGAAGAAAGTTTCGGCACTGTCGTCGCGAAATCGATCCTTCGGATCGTCCAAAGTTACGTGGCCGACCAAAGGTTTGCGGATTCTCGCGAAAGCGCGTCGTATCATCGAGAAATGCGTGCCGCAAATGTAATTCTCTTTATTTCTCCGCGATCTCGTCAAAATTGCACGCTTATCGCGCATTTCTCCGAATTCCCTGCGCGTCTCGGTCTCTCGTGGACGGCGGTGTATCTCGGAATACGAAATCGTAGCCAGGCTCCGAATAACGGTAGGCGCTATTTGCGGAGAGCCTCGGGCAGGCCTCGCCTCGCCTTTTCCACCTCGAGAGGATTCCGACGATCTCTCTCGCCCTCTCTCTCCCCCCCCCCCTCTCTCTGGAGTCCTCCACGAGTCGATTTCTAATTAAACACCTCGGCCGATGCGCCGCCCTCGTAACGGCGATGCAAAATTTGCAAGAAAGCACGATCGATCGGGCCGCGATTTATACGGCACGTTCGTAATCGCCTCGATACAGAATTCTAATCGTCCAGACGCGCGAGAGAACGTGATCGCCTTGCGAAATTTCCGCCCAAGTCTACCAGGAGCGTACGTCTGGCGCGTTAACGAGTACCGCGAGGAATCGTGCTTTTAAAACTCGCTGCTTTAAAACTCCTACCTCGATGGGACGCGCCGCATAACGACGAGGACGTGCGAGGCTCGAGGTTGCAATTACCGGGCACTGCCCGATCCAGAGAATCGCGCCTTCCTCCGTCGCTCGCGCGCGAGCAGTGAAATCATTTTCAATGGCATCGCGGTAGAAAGTTCGCTCGTCACACGCGCGAACGTAACAATTCGATTTTCTTCGAGGGTGCGAACGATTTCACCGTCTTTGGTAAAAGCGCGCAAAGGTGGGCGATGGGGAGCTCTTTCGGGATGCTGAAGGCGGGCCACGCATCGCTGCCGACGCATCGTCGATGGATTCTCCCTGTGCGTTTAAGCCTACGTTTGCCGCCGGACTCGAATCGGCGCGTTTCCGCAAGTCCGGTCGGAGGGAGAAACGATTAGCATACCTCCGGCGCGTTTCACCGAAAACGCAAGTTCCCGCGTTTACCGATGCCCCGATCCAGCGAGATTACGGACGAATCGCGCGCGGCCTTGCGATCGCCCCATGAGAGAGATACCTCGATAACGCCACGACCAACCACGGACCGATCGAAAACTCCTTTCCGCAGTTTTTCGTCCGCAATATACTGTGACGCAAATACCATGAATGTAATATATTTGCGCGAATAAACGCTCGGGAGGTTCCGTCGGTTCGGCCTTTTCCTCGAACGCGCTCATAGCGTAATCTCGGAGATGCCCGACTTCCAGAGTCCAGAGGATCTCCCCTGGATCTCCGTCGATCTTTGGCGATCGACGAGCGCGAGCCTCGCGCCGGATACGCGCCATCTCGCTCGGCCAATATCGTCGTTATAAGTACGCGCGCTCGTCATGCTAGAGCGAGTAACGAACACGTTCGCTCGGTAAGCTGGAATCCGATCCTACGGCATGCGTGTCCGCGCGGCGGATATTTTCACGGATCGAGCACCGAAATTGCACCCGTAATTGCGGAGAAATCAAGAGAGCACGCTACGCGATCTCGATTAATCTCCTCTTCTCTCGGTAGCCGATGCTCCGAAGCTGACGCTATTTTGCCCATTTCTAGAACCACTCGTTTTCCCCGCAGAGAGAGAGAGAGAGAGAGAGAGAGATCTTGGCTCTCCTCTCGTTACTTCGACCGATAAATAACGACTCGCTCGAATCGCACCCTTTGGGACCTTTGAAAAATCGTCCTCGGCTTCGAGCCGAGCGCTCCGAGGGCCCGGAGAGAAGAAGTAGGACTTACGTCATTGTCTCGCGCGAGCTCGAAAATCGTCGATGGAAACCGGTCGCGGTATCGGTGAACGAGAGGACGCTTCACCGTCCGCTCGAGGCCAGCATCACCTTCGAGGTTGCGCCAAACGGTTAGCCGCAGGTGGATCGCGGGCTACGCCTCATCCTTCGACGCTCCTCGCTCTTCCCTCTTCCTTTCTCTCCTTCCCCGATTCCCCGATCGCCCCTGCGCCTCGACGTCCTCCGCTCCCTCCCGATTCGCTTGCCTCCGCAACTCGCTATCCCGGATTCGTATCGGCGACTTTTGCCGCTGTAATTTCTCCGCGAAATTCCCTCTATCGCCTCCGAGCGCGATCGATCGCATCCGCATCAGAATCGACGGTTCCTTTTGGAGGATAGCTTTACTCCTATTTCGATGCCGCGTCTTTCCTTCGTCCGGGATGCGACGAGTATTTAGCGTTGGCCGAGGATAACGAGCGAATCGGACTTTTCACCGTCCCTCGCCGTGCCGCGTACGGCCGTGCTGCTTCGAAGATCGTATCCGCGCGTGTCCGTTCCTTCGTACTTTTCACCGTTACGTTCGCGTACTCTCGACGATCCGGTACCACGCCTCGAAGCTCCCGCTCCACGATGCCTTTTGCTCGCTAATATCCGCCCGTACAAGAAGGCTCGCCGAAATTATTGGTCGCCTCATCGACGTCGTCGATGCCTCGCACGTCCCTCGTTGCGATCCACGGCGTACTCGACGAATACGCGCTTCCTCGATTCGCGGATGGCAGCTTTCGCTCCTCGTCGAAGGAAAATGCAACTCTTTCCTCCGCTACCCGCCGCACCTCGAACTCGTATTACACGTTGCGTTTCGATCCCCGACCTTTGCCGACGTTTGACCGTCGCTCGCTACCGTTACACGCGCGCACCGGCCTTTCCCATCGCCTCTCGTCTCTCCTCTCGATCGACGCCCAAGCCAATTTGCACGGTCCTCCTCTCGCGTATGCTCGCTTCGGACCTTCGCGAAACGCAACCCTCTTCGATCGCTCACCCTCCACCGCGATCTTTCCGTTTCTCGCGCACCCTCGCGATCGATGCGCGTCCTTCGCTCTTTCGATCTCCCTCGATGCGAACGATCTTCGGGCGTCGTCGTCGATGGAACCAAGGGCACTCTTCCACGCGTTAACGAGTAACTTCGAACATCTCCGGAAGCCAGTAGGGGAGAAGCCCGAGCGGTTGTCCAGGCTCGAAGGGACGCTTCCGAAGGATCGCAGCGGAGGCGAGCCGAAGATCGCGCGAGGTAGGGCAGCGCGCGAAGAAGGAGAGGTCGAGTCGCGAGGATGGAGCGTCGCGACGGAAGGCAGGAGAGGAGAGCGGCCCTTCCACGGGTCCGCGGGATCCGAGCTAACGGGGATTCGTGAGTCGACTCGCGGCCCAACCTCCGCGCCGCTCACCCACCGATCTACCTACCTACCCACCTACCCACCTACCCACCTACCGGCAGAGCCGAGGAACGAGAGGGGGCAGGCGGACGGCCGCAACCTCGCGGCCCGCCGACGGAGAACGAGGATGGAATCTGCCTTTCACTCTTCCCCCCACCCCCTGCTCGCCCCGCTCATTCGGATTTTGACGGGCGAGAACGAACTTCCTCCGAAAGACGAGATCGAGACCGTGCCGAACTTTGGCCGGCGAGGATTCTTCCTACGGTCTCTCTCTTCCATCCAAACGAGAATACCGTTCTCGATTCATCCTCCTTTTCCCGATCTCCGTTCGGCGGGCATTTCCGTAGGCTCGATCGACTCACCACCTCTCTCGTCCTTACGAGCATTTGCCGAAGGCTCCGTTCGGCCGAAGGAACGAGGGAGAGTATCCGGCGCGAGTCTGCCGTTCGCAGGATGCGAAGGGAAGGAGAGGCGATAAAAGTGTGACGATGATCTTTCCAAGAGTATGCCAGGTAGGATCGCGACGAGCGTCGCTCGGACGGCCTTTCACCGTTGCCCGCTCGGTATCACCGGTTCTCGCGCACCGGGAACCGGTCATCCCTGGTATGTCGTTCGGTATGTCGCGGATATGCGCCTTCCGTTGCACTCCGACGGAATCCGCGCTATTCTCGATCCTTCCGCGTATTTTTCAAACTCGCGCCGATCCTCGTCGAGCGATTCGCTCGATAGATCGCCGATTATCGCCCGATTATCGCCCCTTCGCCGTACGCCGAATAGTCCTCGTCTTCGATCGTGCCCCTCCGTCCAGCCTTCTTTTTTCCTATTCTTCGGACGGACTTCCAAAGCGATGTCTCCGCCGTTCCTCGCTGGCTACAAAATCTGTCCTACCGTGCCGTGCCCTCCTTATTTACGACCTTTTACCTCGTATTTCAATCGCGCGGATTTCCGTCGAACCGCGTGAAAAATATGCGCGAGGTATCGTGGACGTACGATATCGCGAGAAAGTTGTTTGATTTTAACGCTACGAGTCTGGGACGCCTTGTGAATATTTACGACACCTATAATGTTATATCTCCGTAGAATTCCGATCGCTTTGTCGCGGTATCCGGACGGTTAAACGGCTCGGAACATTTTCCCCCCGTGCTTCTCTTTGGCGCGACGGACATCTCAAGTGCGTTTAATGGTGTAATGTTTAATTCCGTAATATTATATTTGCCCCTTGTTATGAATAATGCGACTAAATGTGTCGATGTGTATTACGCCGAGCATGATTATAAATTTCTGTGCAGTTTGTAAATCGCGCGCACGTCGATCGCACAGTCGATAAATCAGATCAAGCCGGTCCCTCCCGCTTGGTACCTCCACGGTGGTATTCCAGCTCCTCCTCGCTCCTCTTCGGGGGTCGTGGAACGAATTAATGATTCCGAGTGTACACTGGCGCGTTTAAAATCCTGAAAAGTACCAGTCGGTCATCTGTCAAACGTCTGTCAAACAACGAAGTTGATTCGTGCATGGTTAATCCTGAATAATTGGTTAAACGGCAATACCGTCTCGCGAAGAGCAACATCCTAGAATTCGCAAAAATGTCCGCAATGCTAACGGCGGACTGGTCGCCGTTAGGTCACGATGTTTTCTTTCGGTAATGCGTTCGGAAAGGTTATGGGCCCTCCTACGCCTTATTACGAATCGAATGGTAGCGTGTCATTTGGATAATAATTTTTCAGGAAATTTGAATTGTATCCACTCTCCTTTCAACACGAGGTCTCGAACAATAATATATTAACCGCCGCGCCTTACGGTGGTTCCATCGCCGTAACCAGAAATCCAAAGAAATTCGTCAAAGTTCAGGGCGCGGGTAAACCCCTGATATTATTGTATACCTCTTCGGGGAAATTGACTGCCAAATTACAGGTAAAGTAAATTGGTAAAATATTTGTTTCAAATACGCTCATAAAAGTTTCCCGTCAGTGGGTCAGCGGCCAGTTGATCGCGCTAGGCTGGTCTCAGCAGGAGGAGCTGTTGTGCATTCAAGATGATGGTATGGTTCATATATACGACATGTTTGGAACGTATCAACATGCGTTCACGATGGGAACGGTAGGTTGCGATCGATTATCCCCAAGAGATAATGATTTTTAAAACATCGCCCTTTGCTCCGTTTTAAGGAAGCAAAAGACACAAAGGTCGTAGAAGCAAAGATTTTCACGAGCGCCAATGGAACGGGAGTCGCGGTGCTGACGTCCACCAATCGCATATTTTTGGTGAACAACGTCAGCGAGCCTAAAGTTAGACAAATTTCAGAAGTACCCAGTGAGTCGATCGTATTTTTGTATAGCGAGCGATTGAGTATTTTTTGCAAATGCAACATTTATAGGGTATAGCAATCCGATCGACTGCTGGTGTATGGTTCATTACGACAGAGAAACGCAGGTGATACTGTCCAATCGAGATGGTATATTTGTGATGCATCGATCTTATCAAAATGCGCCGCAGATACCATTTGTAAGTTTCGATTCTATATAGTGTTCAAGATACCCGAAGAGAACTCAAGGTATCGCCTTTGCATCAAATACAACTCTCCTTTCAGAGTAATCTTTTTAATACGAAAATAAATAACGTGATGGCTATGGCTGTATCTGGAAACAACCGTCACGTAGCCCTTTACGCGGATACTGGATACTTGTATATTGGCTCCATTGATTTTAAAGATAAATATTGCGAATGTTTTACGAATATAAGTAAACAATTGACCGACATAGCTTGGTAAGTACTATTATCTAGCTATCGTGAGCTGTTGTACGGAAAGGGAAGATATTAGAAAAATATAATTCGCAGGTGTGGTACAGAAGCAGTGGTCTGCAGTTGGAGCAGTATTGTGATGGTAATTGGACGTACTGCGGAGACGATAACGTACACTTACGATGGACCAGTACATCTTGTTACTGAAATCGACGGTGTACGGGTATTGTCCAGTAGCTCTCACGAAATGATACAAAAAGTGCCAAATGTCGTGCAAAAAATATTCGGTATCAACTCAACGGATCCTGCTTCGTATCTATTGGAAGCGTCAAAGCAGTTCCAGAGGAAGAGCCACAGAGCCGATGGTTATATCGATTTGGTAAAAGATAAGCTTGAAGTAGCGATCAAAGCCTGCATCGACGGAGCAAGCTATGAATTTGACTTTGACACGCAGAAGTGTCTCATGCGGGTATAATGGAACTGTAAAAAAGTATTCTTATAAATTAATGAACGATCAAGAGTGCATGTTGATTCTTATAGGCAGCCAAGTTTGGAAAAGGGTTCGGCAAGTCCGTCGACCCAGAATACTATGTTTCAATGTGTCGAATATTAAGGGTTTTAAACGCGATAAGGCATCCAGCAATCGGAATTCCTTTAACTTATACACAGTATCCTTTTCCATTTACGCAATAATGTTTCCTATCAAATATTTTCTTTCTATTACACCCTCAATCAATAACAGATTTAACGTACTGACGAGTCAAGTTCTGCTAGATAGATTAGTAGCGAGGAGACACTACTATCTTAGCATACAGATAGCACGCCATCTTCAAATGCCAGAAATCGACGGAGAAAGCAGGATATTGGCACACTGGGCATGTTACAAGGCACGATCGTCTTTATATTGTAATATCACAAATATCTCCCGTACGACAGTATACTTTTCTTTAGGTGAAACAAACGCAGCTGGATAAAGAAAAAATTGCTAAAGAAATAGCGGACAAGCTGGGATACGCTCGTGGGGTTTCTTACAGCGAAATAGCAAAGCACGCGGCTGACTGTGGCGGAAAACAATTGGCTATCAAAGTAAATTTATATTCTACGTCCGGTCAACTTGTCCCTCCATTTTTCCTTTTCAATACATGGTTAAAATTGTCAGTTGATAGACTACGAGCCACGAGCTCACCGACAAGTACCGTTGCTATTAATGCTTGGCGAGGAAAGAACGGCATTGCATAAAGCTGTCGAAAGTGGTAATACGGATTTGGTCTATACGGTAATACTCCATCTTAGGGAGAACATGACGCTCGGAGATTTTCAGGTAATCAAACTTTTTTCTTAGAACGTCGAAACCTGTACACCTTTTAAAAAGTCTGATGTGTGACTCACTGCAGATGTCTATAATGCATTGCCCTTTAGCAATGGCATTATATATCAAGTACTGTCAGAGTCATAATCGAGAAACTTTGCGTGATATATATAATCAATACGACGACTTTCATTCCCAAGCGATATGGTTCATCACAGAGAGTTATCAGTGTAAGGTTGGTAGGATAACGATACGACTTATATCCGAAATTGTAAAGCACAGTATCATCCTTATTACGCTTTTAGAATATAATGTCGGGAGATGCGCTGTTGCAATCCGCTTACGAGAATTTCAAACTTGCTCGCAGCGACGCTAATGCGACTTTAACAGAGGAACAGATAAAATTGCTGCGTTATCAGAGATCGCTGGAAGATACGTTGCATGAATCAATTATCGGGAAACCTCTTCACGATACCGTCAAATTATTGCTATCTCATAAAGAGCTGAAATTGGCGGACAAATTAAGATCGGAGTATAGAATACCCGATCGCAGGTATGCTGATCAACCTTCTTTCTTTCTAGTATTAATCGGAAAATTAATTGTATAAACGTATGAGTGATAAATCATAATTTCCTCTCAGATACTGGTGGTTACGAATACAGTGTTTGGCGGAACAGGACTCGTGGAGTGATTTAGAAAAATTCTCCAAAAGTAAAAAGTCTCCGATCGGATATGAGGTATTAATCGAATAGCATCTCAATTTAGTACTATGAAATATTTATATAATGATGTATTTCACACACTCTCCAGCCGTTCATAGATCAATGTTTGAAGTACAACAAAGAGAAGGAGGCAGTGAAATATTTACCCAGAGTAAGAGATGAACTTAAAGTAAAGTACCTTGTAAAGCTCAAGTAAGTAATTCAAAGCATTGCCTCGTATATACCGAACTGGAACTTTTACTTCAGAAGACAATCAAATTGCTTTATTATTTTACAAACCGTGCAGGATGCTAAGCGAAGCGGCCCAAGTAGCAGCGGAGCAGAAAGACGTTCCTGCACTGACATTCGTACTTGCGCAATGCAGCCCTTCGGAAAGGCTATTAATGGATAAAATTAATATGCATATTACCAGTCTTCGAAATTAATTTTATTACCTATACCTGTGAAAAACTTTGATGTAAATGACTTCTTACGAAGCTTCAGCCCTATATTAGAACCCCTGTGCACGTTTAAATAGGGCCACGGTCTATGTATAATATAAATGGTGTCACGAATGATATGGTTTTATTACAAACAATTTTTATCAATGAGACATAGTAAGGAAGATACGGCAACAAAATTTGTATCAAAATATAAAAAGATGGTAAAACAACATAAATAAACTTGTATATATTGGCTGCACAGCTTTCTTCCATGTAAACTGCCAGATTAAAAATCCCAAGTTGCTTTTATTCTCTCGCTATGTTCCTTATCGTCTTGTACTTTATAAAAAATTGTAAAGAATATAAATACAACATACTTATTCAAGTTATATCTCATACGGAAAATATTTAACCTGTATACCCACTCCTAACATTCATTACTATCCGTATCACACCTATTTTGTAAACCCCTTTTTACGGGTTGATCACTTAACGTATCGATCGTATCGACAAATTAAAAATGCGTTGTTTTTAATCTACATTTTTTTTACAACTCGAGAAAAACACATCAACTAACCCTGCCTGTAAATTGTATAAAGTTTTTGTGCTTCTCGATAACAGCATTTACTATTAACTCTTCGATCTCGTCGCCCCTGTCTAGTTGATCCTTGGTAAGAGCCAGTAGATAATCGTTCTCTTTGCTAACGATTATTACTTGTTGTTTTCGCGTTTGTAGCATATTTGCTACCACCAACTGCAGCATTATTTATTATTCGTTACATAATAGTTTTGTCCGCAAAAATAGTGTATTATTGTTACTTACGTTATGCTTGTATTTATTGAGAGCACTTCTCGCTTTTGAGATCAATAAACTTTCGTCCGTTTCCAACTTGAAGGAAACGACAAAAGCTTCTGGCACCCACAAACTTACTAAGGGTGCTAATATCTTTGGTACTAATTGGAGGGATATGGTTGGCGGTCCGCTAGAAGATATCTTATGAACCGCCTAAAAATGTATTCGCCATTGTACACTTTGTTGAAAAAATTCTATGACATCCTATGATTTATCAAGTACAAATCTGAAATGATATACGTACCATTTCATTAGACGGAATGTAGAAATCTGATACCGCAGCTGCAAGGTAGAGAATAGCCTTGTTTCCGAGGCAGGCCAATGCTCGGCAAGCCGACCTCAATAACCATAGATATTCCGAGAGCGTCGTAAATGTCAGTTGCAATAATTTACCTTGATTTAAAGCTTCTTTATACTTGCATAATACTGATGCTAATTTCTCAGTATACTCTGGTAATACTTAAACATGGGAATACCATCGGTTACAGACAATAATGAAAAATCGTACCATACGCTTTAATCAATTAGAGAATCTACCTGCGACAACGGATTTGTCATCTCCCTGTTTTAATTCTAACATATCTAAAAATTTTTGGCCTACAAAGTGCCTTGAAAACGGCTCCAAGGACTTTACTCTATAAGAGATTAACAAAAATCAACGTTAATCGTCCATTTCGCAGACCGCGATCTACCCGAATTACTTGTAAAATTACCTGTACATAAAAATGACAGAATATCCATTTTGTAAAAAATACTCAGCGGACACGGATCCTCTCGTTCCGGCACTAAAGTTGTCGACAAATCTAACCGTATTGTGTTCCAAAGGTATAGTCGTACCACCACTCTGAAATAGATCATCGACATTATATATTGTCAAATCGGAGTACACTCAAATAACCAATATCTCACCGTCACCAGTACGACTTTGTCACCCTCCGTCTGCTTCTCGACGAACTCCTTTAGCATTTTTTCGTTTTGCTTCAAATCGTGAGGTGGTGGATGCTTCGCATAAAAATCCTCCCATGTCGAAACCATAGTGACAATATGATACTGATCGTCCAATATAGATTTTCTTATCGAAAGATCTGCTTAGGTTATGTAAAAAAATATTCCCTTTTTTCCCTTACGGATAATCTGTATTATGTAACGCACTACCAAACCCCCTCCCCCCTGCTACTGATGCGTTACGCATCGACAGCTGCTCGATGGAATTCCAGATTATCCGGAAGCGACGCTTCGATATTCTCGACGTAAGCGCGAATGTCGAATGTTTTGCATAGGAATGATGATGTTCAAGCGAAAAAAAAGGTGCATTAACCTGTACGACGAGACTTGCCTCGTAAAACATCAGAATGCAATTCTACACGAAAGAACGAATGGAATATCGATATTGATCGGAGAATCAAAATCTATGATGCATCCGGTATAAAGGATGATCATGAATGTTATATGATTACTCACCTATTCTCATGTACACGGAAGCGATCGATGGTTTTCGATCGCAAATAGTAGAACGAGGTCAAGACTTAGAGGGTTAAATGAAATTTCTTTAATACGAGCAATTTTTTCTATTAAAGCTTAATCATCGTTACCCGTTAAATAAACAGAACATACGCATATAATTCATCGCACGCCAGACGCACAAGAGGATAACGCTGTATGCCTGTTAGAATAGTACTATTCGAATAGACTCGTAAGGGACTTTATTCTACACATTACATTTCGATAGGTAATCGCAGAGAGCACAGAAGGTTCGGCCCACTGGCTCTGCTCATCGATATCGGCGCTATTGCGTATGTACAAATATACCTATGAGTACGTATAAATTACAATATTCTCAGACACCGTACGACTATTTGCTATCGGCATCAAACTACGCTTAATACTCGGGCAGCGGGGACTTGACCTTCTTGAAATCCACATTGGACGATATTATCTGTAAGGGGGAAAGGTTCGCATTGTGCGTTATCCAAAACAGCGGTCTAGGGCGATCAGACGATGGTCGTAATCGCCGAGAATGGGTAGGATCCCAAGCAATTACCTTATACTGCTTCTCCTTGTAGTCGTTCCATGGCTCAGTATTTGTTTTGGGCATCCAGGTAACTTCGGGTGATTTAACGGCCAGGCGGAGCGTGTAGAGTGTCGCCGTCATTGCACCAAAGCCGACGCAAAAGAAGAGCGGCACTAGCTACGGGAAGAAAAGGTTTAGGTTATTCTCGAATCGTACATTCGAGAAGATCGAAATTATCCCGGTTTACCGCTGGATGTTTCTTCAAGCTACCGAACGAGAGACCCTGCATTTTTGTCCTTTTTGCGCTACGAATGTGAAAAATCCAAGGAGGACTGCTAAAATAAGTGGCCTGCTCCAAAAGCGCACTGAGGAACTTCTAAAATTCGATAGCACTACGCAATCTAGTGTACCCTCTCCTCGACAATATGTACTTGTTAGCTCGCTCGCTCTCTCTCTCTCTCTCTTTCTCTCTCTTTCTCTCTCTCTCTCTCTCTCTCTCTCTCTCTCTCTCTCTCTCTCTCTCTCTCTCTTCCCCCGTCCCATTCCGCCCACTTCCCGTAGAACTTCAATCGTGCGCAAAAAGAAAGAGTTAAGAGCGTATTTTCAATGCTATTTTTGAACTTTACACGCATAGAGTGGTCGTGATAATGATCATCTCTGGTAAAGGCATCTCTGATAAATACATAGTATAGCAGGTAATAGCCGATCGACTATAACATTATATACTCTTTATCGGACTTCGCTCAAATTTACCGACTGCCATAACGGCCGTCCATTTCGTCTTTGTAAACCGAGCTTAAAAAATAAAGCAATGTACCGTGAAAACAGTAAACCAGTTACCGCACGGTACGATCTCTTCCTCCACCTCCCCACGTGCTTCGTGGCAGGTACGAAATTTTTTCAGACACGCTCATCTATTCCCTAATTATGCTTCATGATGGTATTTCGTCAGTAAGAGTAGATTTTTACAATTTCCTGGCCGTATAAATATAAATGTTGATCTCAGCCATGAGCGAACGCGAGGACGACCCGTATTCGAGTTGAGCGATTTCTACTGCAAATGAGGGGCTTCGCGAGGGGCGAGATTCGAATAGGATAGTATATTTGAGGCGAATGTCGAGATATATTCTCTCTAATAGGAGAATGAGCGCCCATTGAGAATAGACGGTAGGTACTCCAGAGGACCGAATTCCGGATATTTAGCGGGTGGCCGAGATGGGCTTCTCGACGAGTCTGCAGGGACAGGCGTCCCACGAGGCGCTTCTAGGTCGGCAGGACGCGGAGATCAAGCTCCTGGATACGATGAGACGGTGCCTGACGACGAAGGTAAAGTCCGACCGCGAATATGCCTCGACCATCTCCTCCTTGACGATGCAGGGCAAGAAGATTGAACGGACCGAAGACCTCGTTGGTAGTCTTATTGCCCAGGTATCTTCCGTATTCTTGCCATGTTCGTGCTTGGTGTTGTACGATATGATCGATCATTTCTCAAACATTATATGTATGTTGATTGTGTGTGTATGCTTTTCAATGGCGAGCGCTCGCACGATTTAGCTTAGAGCGTACTGTTTTACCGTAGATTTTAAGCGATCGATCTATGGTGTGTGTGTCGCGCTAAAATTCTCCAGACATGTATTAATGTTTAGGGATGGAGAGATATAATGGATTCCATTGATCAGACCGCGAAATTGATAAAGCAACAAGCGGACTCTATCGAGAGCATCGTAGTAGAGCATATTGGTACGCTTTACTCGGAAAGGAGGCGGGCCAGGAAGCTTTATCAAGAGGAACAAACTTGGTTGAATAATCAGTTTCAGCAGGTGTGTTTTGCAGGAGGGTAAAGTCGCTCGGTTTGCTTTGGATTATGTCAAAATGGGTATATAAATTTTTTACAGCTCACGGATGACGTTGCCAGGAAGAAAATGGAGTATCAAAAGAATCTAGAGATGTACAAATTAATGAGATCGCGTTTCGAGGAACATTATGTTAAATGTAAATATTAATTTTTATAATATTAGGTGTAAGTTTTGTTTAACCGCAGCTCATACATTTGGGTTTACCAGCTGGCAGGGGAGGCAGAAAATTGGACGACGTGAGGGAAAAGTATCAGAAGGCTTGTAGGAAGCTCCATTTAACACACAACGAATATGTGTTACTTCTGGGTGCAGTAACGGAATGTGAACACGATTTGCGGACCTGTTATTTACCCAGTTTACTTCATCGACAGCAAGCTATTCATCAAGAATTTATAACGGCATGGTCAGTGAACGTTATTTTTTATGAAAAATTATCTTGATAAACAAAGGTTTTAATTGAAACCTGTTATATTATATATTTGCACACCTAATGTCGGATGAGGTAAAGTTTCATTGCTCGTACGTTGATAACCATTCATTATTAATTTTTATAAGAAAAACATTCTATTATAATTCGTCCTTTACAGGAAAGCCATACTACAGGATATAGTAAAGTACTCGGATTTTACAACCGATAAGTTCCTCGAAATACATACTCGCATGCAAAAGGCTGTCGACACGGTGAAACCCATCGAGGAGTATAGAGACTTCATAGGAAAACACAGGTGTGTTTCGAGACGGAAATATAATTACTGTTAATCTCTACCATGCTGTAATCTGTGACCTTGATTGAAATAGGACTAGGCCAGCGTCACCCATAAGATTTACCTTTGATGAAAACCTTGTAGACGATACTTCAGGGAAATTGCTACCGAACAAGTTGACGGTCGATAATTTAACTATAGATTGGCTAAGGAGCAGACTTACAGAATTAGAGAGTTCCTTGAAGGCAGCCCAGCAGAGTCGACAGAATCCGCAATCGCAAATAGAAAATAACAGTGATTCTAAGTAAACCTTATTGTATATTATATACGTACTTAATTCACCGAGTATTGAGCGCTATGTTGTATGTTAATTATATTCTAACAGGATGTCCATATTGGATTATTCACGCGAAAGAGAAGAACTAAGGCTACGTTGTCAGGAAAAAAAATTACAAAGACAAGTAGAAGTTATAAGGGCTGCTCTTAATGAACTAGGATGCGAAGAATTGCCTTCTGGATGCGATCTTTCTATGGAGGGATCCTTTGCAGAATCGCCTACAATTAACAAGGTATTATTAATCAAGCGATGATATATCGAGCATACTAAATTTATTTGTAAATTATTTACATCCAAATTCTCATCCCGGAAGTAATGTCCATTTTAACCTATACTTGAATTTTACCTAACGTGCGTTCCATTTGAAGTTACCATGAATTTATTGAACTTAATCGAAATATATAAACTTTAGTACATTGAAGTTTAGTTAGATATACCGCTCTTGCAGAGAAGAACCGTTCCAGAGAGCGGTCTGTTTACGTTAAGAAGAAATCAACGTTTTATGACATTATTAAAAACCCCTTTCAAATCTTTGCCGACAATAACCGATTCAAAGAATGGAATGATTAGGGCAAATAGCGAAGGTCCTATGCCCAAGGCAGAAAATATTCCCCCAGTTGTATGTTTTACAAACTTTGTGTGTGTGTGTGTGTGTGTGTGTGTGCTTGAGTGTGTATACGTTGTAAACTCCTGTTGTAGTTACCGTCAATGTTGAGCATGATACTGGTATGTTGCCGAAGCCTAAATAGTAGTCAAGACTTTCTACCTTGAATGCTCTGTGGAGAAACTCTTAGAAAAAGAGAGTGTGAAAGATCCTATATATCAACATAAAAATTTGAAACCACAATTAATGCTCAATTATATCGTAGCATGCAAGTGTTTAAATTATCAAAAAGATATATATACATATATACAAACATATTTATCAACACACACGTATAGTGTAGTATGAGTTTATACATGGCCTAATGATTAATGCATTTAACGTGATCTAATCAATTTATAGATACCTCTGCGTGGAATTTCTCATTTGACTGGTAATCAAAAAGTGAACGGTAATGGGGACCTTATGGAGGAGGAATGGTTTCACGGGGTACTGCCAAGAGAAGAGGTGGTGAGATTATTGGTAACAGAAGGAGACTTTTTAGTGCGCGAGACTACCAGAAATGACGAGTGCCAAATCGTTCTGTCCGTTTGTTGGGATGGGCATAAGCATTTTATAGTGCAAACTACTCCAGAGGTACGAAAAATTTTACGATGTTCAGAGTGCCCTAATCAAAAATGTGTACAAATTTTTATTGCTTCTTAATTCTGTTTTAATATCAGATATACCTTACATTCTTTTGGGGATCCTCTGTAAAAAGAATATCCTGTAACTGGCTAGGAAAGGGGTTCAAACAATAATGTAATTAATTATCCCAATAGGGACACTACAGATTCGAAGGACCTACATTTCCTTCTATTCAAGAGCTGATAAGGCATCAGTGGTTATCCGGTTTGCCAGTAACTAGTCGATCGGGAGCTATTCTTAAAACACCCATTTTGCGTGAGCGGTGGGAACTCAACAACGATGATGTTATTTTATTAGAAAAAATAGGAAGGGTAAGTATACGAGTCATACCAATGATACACATTGTACAGTTATCATACGAATAACCCTTTACAGGGCAATTTTGGAGACGTGTATAAAGCGCAACTCAAAACTTGTAAGACTGATGTAGCCGTAAAGACTTGCAAAGTTACATTACCGGATGAGCAGAAGCGAAAGTTTTTACAGGAGGGTAGGATACTGAAGCAGTATGATCATCCAAATATAGTGAAACTAATTGGCATCTGTGTTCAAAAGCAGCCTATCATGATCGTCATGGAATTAGTACCGGGTAAATTGAATATTGTTTTTTCGATCCTGTGAATATTTGTTGGAAGGGTTCGTGTATAAACTTCCGTTTTTTAGGTGGTTCACTCTTAACGTATTTAAGAAAAAATGCAAGCACAATCACGCAACGTGAGCAGCTGAGAATGTGCAAAGATGCAGCTGCTGGTATGCGTTACTTAGAATCCAAGTATTGTATTCATAGAGATTTAGCAGCACGGAATTGTCTCGTAGGTAAATAAATGATATCGCTTTCACTCTGATCAGCGTACTAAGTGTTCATAAAAAGATCAATGACAAGAGTACGATTGTATAGGTTATGAGTCCATAGTGAAAATTTCCGACTTTGGAATGTCCAGAGAGGAGGAAGAGTATATAGTTTCCGATGGTATGAAACAGATTCCGATAAAATGGACAGCACCAGAAGCATTAAATTTCGGTAAAGCACGAAATGTCTTTAATTAGAATTAAGTATAGATTCTCAATTAACGTACTGATCCTATCTCTGCATTATCCTAATCAGGGAAATATACGTCCCTTTGCGATGTTTGGAGTTACGGTGTGTTGATATGGGAAATATTCTCGAAAGGTGGCAACCCTTATAGCGGAATGTCCAATTCTCAGGCCCGAGAGAAAATAGATGCAGGTATTGAATAGAAAACTATAATATCCCCTTGCGCGTAGACCTTAGCAACTTTTACACAGACGCTCTATTATTTCTCTTTGATTACATTCTTGCCCATTATTAGGGTACCGTATGCCAGCACCAGATAATACTCCCGATGAGATATATCGTTTAATGTTACGCTGTTGGGAATACGAGCCGGAGAAACGACCTCATTTCCATCAAATATACACCGTAGTTGAGACGTTAGCTCAAGCGTATCTATAATAAGTGATTATACACATTATACATATATATGTATGTATACATACATATATGTATGCATATGTATATACGCATAATGCAAAAATTAACGCAATTGGTGCTAGACTCTTTACGTTATCTTTCATAAAACAGCGAATTAATTGTGCGTTGTGTACGTTACAAAATATAAAACCAGTCAATATTGCTCAGAGAGCCTTGGCTTTAAAACGTGCTAAATGTCTATTACCAAAATGTATTGTATTCGTCCTTTTACAATATAATAGCTTGCGTCTATGTATGCAATACATATACGTTTATAATCTGTATATATGTATAATGCCATTACTTCATTGTAAACTCATACTAATGTGTATTTGCCGGATTATTTTGTCCAAGTATCGATCCTCTCTACCCGTGGTCTTATAATTATAAACTTTGATCGATTATCCCTCGTCCGTCCAAACAAGAATTTTGTTTAACGATCAGTAGATAGTACTGTTCTTCCATATCTTACTTCGATGGTATGCAGATCACTTTGATTTGCCAGATATTTATTTACCTTTACGTCTACATTTTTCAATGTGCATTAGAATATTTTATGTTGCATTTTACAATGCTTGTTATTGTGATTTACAATGATCATGAGCATTATGTTGCAAGTTTTATGATATATTCTATACTAATCTTGCAACGAGTCGAGATATACAGTTGGAATTACATTTTAATGAGTCTTTAAGAGGATGTATATAAAGAGTTTATTAAAAAGAAAAAATTCCATGGGCCATCATATATGAAACCATCTTACGCATTACATGAATACATATTTGAAGTATTTAAAGAAATCATTGAACGGCCGTTCAGTACAATATCATAATGGGAATTACTCTGATGCGATTTTTATTTCAATGTGCATTCAGCTTCATTTCATTATTTTGTTTGTACTCAAAAAAGTTCATGAAAAAATACTCATATAATCTGTATCAATGGTTTAAATGTTACAATATTTCAACAAGGAATATATATTCACCTAAATGTCTTTCATAATTTAACAATATTGTAATTACACTGTAAATTTTTCTGGAAAAAGCAGACGAAATTCTGAAATGTTTTAATATCGATGACGATTATAATAATATATGAATAGTACGAATCTCGGTACGCGTAGTATATCAAAATATTATAAATTGTTGAATGTATACTATAGGATTTTAGCTTTCAGAAAATATTTTATTCTTCTATTGAGTACGAATGTTAAACCATAAACAAAGTAGGATAAGCTTTTTAGACGTATTAATATTTTTACTATTAAAGCTCATTCATATTGTTTATTTTGGTATATCGATTATTGCTGTGCAATATACAAAGCAAGATTATATAAAGTATTTTAGCTATATGTGCATAACGGTTATATATAGAAATATATATGTATATTGTATTATTCGGTTTTATCACAAGTAAATAATGCCATATGTATACGTTAAAATGTACAATGAGATATGGAATACCTTTCAATGCGATGAAAAAATGTTATAATGGTCGATCGTTTATACAGAGCTCAGAGTTGACCTATTTTCAACGATTAGTGCGATTCGCTCATAATTCGCAAATTGCGCGTAATTTCATTGGATTCCGAAATACTCAGTTTTACACTACAAAAAATCAACAAAGCTTATACGAAAGATTTTTACTCTGATGAAGGTGCGCACAAAATTTTGCTATCAGCAATTGGCATCGATCTTGTATTAATGTTATTGTCAGTTTCGAGTAAAATTATATGCATATTGTATACAAGTGAATCAATGTTTTATTTCTTTGAAACCATTATTAGATGAAAGTCCTTTTTTTCCATCTTTTAATTTATTTCGCAACCCAGTTACAAATACAATTTAATGAGCTCATCACTGACCGCCGAGGGTGTCAGAATCCCCAAATCTGTGAATAGCAGGCTTATGTAATGAGGCGGCGTATAATCAACCAGCGGATGTTCCCTTTCTATACTCTTTCTTAATGTGCTTGCTGTGTACTGCATAAGAAGATGGAATACATAAGGCCGATGCTGCACTTAAAAATCCAACAATTAATATACAATATTCTCGTTACCTTAAACTCATTTGGAAGGTCCACTTGATTCAAAGGATATATTCTCGAAAACTTAAAACTTTCTGTCAACACGTAAAAGGGTTTTTTAACTTCCTTTGCACACATTGCCATGGTATATGTGCCAACCTACAAAGCAAAAGGAATTAAAACTACAAAATGATATCCATAACGAATTAAATGCACAAGTGACTTATTAATGACCTTATTGATAACACCACCACTTTCTGCGACACCTTCGGCACCCACCATTACCATGTCTACTTGCTCCATAACGTAGCCCATTGCAGAATCCAATATCAATGTACAAGATATACCCAACTTTGTCAAGTTTTTACACATTTCTTCACTAGTAATGGTAATGAAAGAAAGGCGATGATTGAGCTAAAATCCTTTATATTCCCAACATGAAATGATCTATATTGTAGAAACTTACCCACTATTATCAGGAGAAGAGGAAGTAACGAATACTCCAAATATTTTGTTGTTCGCTGCAGCTTCTTTCATTGCCTGTAGCACGACCCTCGATTTTGAGTGCGTCAGTATCATCTAAAATGAAAGTCAGCGAAGGAAAGGGCCGGATGACCGATGCATAGCCATGAAGACGATAAGCACTCACCGAACCATCCGTAATAAAATGTCCCGCTACCTTAGCTACTTTTCCACGTGCGGCAACTAATTTTTCGTAAAACATTTTCCCCCTATGAAGCATAATTCCTTTGCATTCTGCAAACGACTAAAATCGAGAGTTTTGTACATTAAGAAGGCCCAAGTATATCTGTGCTAATATTATATTAAAAACGGAGCACCCTTACCGGTGTATCCAATGTAGCCAAAGTAATAAAACGTAAGAACAATTCACTACCAGATGCAATAGCTGTCACTGGATTATCCGTTGATCTCATTGCTTCAACCGCATCTTGCAGGCAATATCGTAATTCCTGCACAGTTTCCGCTATAGGATAAGTAACAAGTCATTTTTAAAGCTATCTTTGACTATTTGTATATTGTTAGCTAAATACTTTAATTATATTAGTACCAGGACAAGGCGCATATCGTCTTCACTTACATTTGGAGCGCTCCAGTACCTTTAGCAGCGTACGTATAGCTGCCATTCCGGCTGAGACATCGGTCTCGTCTCTAATAATTCCATTAAAATATTCACAGATTTCTGAAAGAAACGTAATTACAAACAAGTTACAGGAACAATCACGCATATATTCGAGAATATTGGTAATGGAATATTTAAAGTAAATTACCATTTCTCTGCATGGTCGGATATGAGTGCGATACGCACTGTTTGTAAATGCGGTACTTTTAATTTTCCACGATAGGCCAGACGCTATGAAAAACCCGTAGATGTTAAGGTTATCTGTCAATGTTACCGCAGTAACATTCCTCACATGTCTCGGCACCGTCTAAGGCATATTCCCAAAAGGTTGGCGGTAACTTCGTGCACAATTAACACTACGAAAGCTGTGCTCGGATTGGCCCTTGTTCTTTCTCTCAAATCTACTCGGCCAATAGGGTAAGGTATAGTAATACGGATTAACGTAAATATTGCGTACATTGCAATGACGTTGATCCGATTTATAATACCATCTACGAGCCCTTTTTTATAAACTTTTTGTTTACATCGTGAAAAAAGCGTCTATTTGGTATGACACAGGTAGTAGATGAACGTCCGAGATCCATCGGTTTTAAGAATAATGGATTATCGAAGGATGTGGATTGCGATTCAGAATCAAAGGTATGTAATTATTATGTTTGATTAAGATCGTAGGATGAAATAATTTAATTAGAAGGGTATAACCAAATATTTTGATTGAGAAAATGGATACACTTTCTAGGAAATGTTGCACAAGAAACTACAGATGAAATCCGAAGCGCTTGTAGTGTTAGGTCAGGAGTTGGATCAATGTAGAACGCAACGAGATCAATTTAAATTGATGGCAGAACAGATACAGGAGAGATTTTCACATCTAAAGAAACAAATAAGCGATACTAAAGAGTCGAGCCGGTAATAAAAAAATATACATCGAGTTAAAATTTTGAAGCATCTTTGTAAACAATGTGATACACCAGATTCTACAGTTTGGAAGATGATTTAAGGACACTGGATCTGTTGACGGAAGCAAGGGAGCAAAATAAATGTCTAAAACTGCAGGTGGAGACACTGAGGCAAAAATTGGGAGATGCTCAGGGAGATATCAAGGTACTACGCACGTATAAAAGTCACGTAGAACGAGAGGATACTAGTTCGACGCCAGCCATACATCAGAGGGAAGAAATGATAGAGCAGTTAGAGAAATTGAATGTTAAGGTCGGTTCTGTATATCCTTTGTAACACGATTGCACATCCTTTAAAGCTAGATCATGTACGTTAATCTACGATTGTTTTATGCTGTTTTCTTCAGTGTTCCCAGTTACAAACCGATCTTCAGGCTGTCCTCGACGAAAAGCTTGAATTGGAAACAGAGCGTGATGCGTTTAAGTGCAAGGCGCATCGATTGAATCACGAGTTGTCCAAGGCGCTGAGTGCATCCACTCCGGTCGATCTGGATGCGCTCATTAATGAAAATAGGTACTTGGTAAAATAAGGCTGCTTACTAGTATGCTAAATATATTTAACAACTACCGAATCTTGCAGGTATCTGCAGGAGAGATTGCAGCAGTTATTGGAAGAAAAGGAACTAGCTCGTCAGTCCTTAGCCAAATATAAGGTATTATCATAAATAACCGATTTTGTTATATAGCGATAATCGTAAGGTATCATTCTCGACGGTTCATCCCTGTTTCCAGGGCATGTTGGACAGTAAAAGGGCGAAAGGATCTATAAAGTTAGGAGCAAATTCTGCAGCTGGATCTGTCATGACTCACAAACAAGGTAAACCGAATGTAAATGGAATCGGATGAAAGTGATAATCGAAAAAAAACCGTCGCACTTGCCTTCGTAGTCGAGCAACTACTCCATCAAGGATGTCAGGTACCACCGCAAAAATCTGCTGCTGCAATGTCCGATCTACGATGCCTATGCGCCGCTTTGCTGGAAGCGTTGAACGACAAGACTCTGGCCTTGGCGCATCAAAAGAAGGCAAACAAGCGAGTGCATCTCTCCCCAATAGTATCCATAATTACGCACGGTAAAGAGTATTAATTATAATTCGCTTAATAATTACAGAATACTCGCACTGAGGATATGCGAATTAGATAGCGCAATACAATCACCGACAATGAAATTACTGGAAGGTTACACGGGCACGAACGTCGACTTGAGATGTAGGTTAAATTCTAGCTTGCCAAGAGTGGAAAGAGAACTGAAATTTATCAATGGAACGCGTATTTTTTAGGCGATAAAGACTTGCCCATTTCGGAGAGTACAAGCAGCTTTGGTCTCGACGTTCTCGAAGAAAGTAATATCATAACTAGCAGTGATACGATGAAAAGCAATTCTCTGACGCGCGAGAATCAAGTTATGCAGCAACTGCAAAGCATACAAATGAGCCTTCCTAAGAATTTAGGTGTTCTGGTACAGAAAGCATTGAATAATCTGAAAGACAATGACAAAGGAAAACCTTGAAATTCGTGCCGGTAAAGGATAACGATTTTTACTCATTTCTATGTCGATCCATAATTACATTTTTACATTACTACGTCATTACGCGATCATTTTTTTGTAACTACGATCAACCGGCCTAGTCTTTACGCTTTAAATTCCATTTGCGTATCACGAAGTCGTTCCGATGTACAGATAACCATAATTAATAGGAGTAATCGTGTTCGGCGACGGTCATAGAATTTTCTACCGTGGTAAAAGTAGAAGGTATCCAATCACGGTACTTACGTTCAAGGCGGACCAATTCCAGGTCGTCACCGGTGAGGTCACCGACCAGATCGTCGACCCGCTGCCCACGGTGGACGCCGCAAAACAAACGGTTTCCTTCGATATTCACACAGACATAACGTACTAAGAAACAGTTTAAACGTTCATACGCTTTGTCCAACGCAGCATCGAACAAGAATGTATAAATAACAATAATAATTTATTTATAGTCGATCGCATAAATATACAATTGTCCACGATATCGCGTTTTAGCGAGACACGGATATACCTTGGCACGACGAATCGGTCGAAGAATTACATAACTCGCGTTCCACATACCCAGGATGCAAGATCGAATGCTTCGTTACCTCTCGAACCTTCCCTCTGTCATACCGTCGGGCTAACGCCGTTGGGCACCATTGGCTCACTTTAAATTATCGTTTATCCAGTCGACGTACTCGGAAACACGCGTATAAACACCGGGATATCCCGGTTCACCGCATTTGTTACCGAAAGATACGATTCCAATCTGCATCCACCGACCTTCCGTCCTCAGCATCAGAGGCCCGCCGGAATCACCTTGACAGGCATCCTTGCCACCTTGACTGTAGCCCGCGCAGAGGAAGTTGCTGGTTATCGGTTGGAAGTAAGCGGCGTTACAATCCTCGTTCCTCCAAACCGGCAAAACTGCCTGCCGCTGAACGGTGCTCTCCTTTCCGCCTGAACAGCCGATGCGCGTGCAAAAAAAACAAGCGGTCCGAAATGAATCGATCCGAAGCAGGATCGCTCGATACGGACCTCGAGGCTCGTGGAACGAGAGGAGAAATCTAATCGAGCGCGATAACGCCGAGGATCAAACGTTGTACCGTAGTAAGTGGTGCCCCATCCGACGACCGTCGGCCTCGCACCGGCGAACGCTTCTCCTCGATGGCGCGCTTGCGGCAGGCAGATCGGCAAGACGTAGGGAGACCTTCTGACCGGCCTCGTTAGCTCCAGCACGGCGATGTCGTTGTAAAAGCCAACCCTCGAGAATTTCGGATGGGCGTGGATCTCCTTGACCGCATAGGTAGCCGGCGAGGACGGCTCGTCGTCTCGTTCCAGATCGATGTCGCCGAGGCGGACGGTGAATTGCCTCGCGGCGAATCTACGAAGAGCGAATTATCGGAGTGAGAGAAGGGAGTGAGAGGGTTACGGGGAGAAAGGGCGGACGTCGGCTTCGCGCCAGCTCTGGAAGCTCGGAATGGAGCTTACACGGCACCGATCCTGATCGGCGCGAGCGGCGAATATAGGTGGTGAACGAGGAAGAAGGGGGAAAGGGATGGAAGCGCGGGGCGGTATCCTCAAAGGGATCGAAGGCTGGATGCGGAAAGGAACGTAGGGACTTACGGTCGCTGTCGCTGATCGCGGGTACAATGAGCCGCGGTGAGAATGTGCCTGGGTCCGACGAGAGAACCCCCGCACCAGAATTCGGTACGGCGCGATCCGTGGAGGTAAATGGCCGCCATCCACGGCCACCGTCCAGGCAGAGCCTCCTCGCCACCCACGACGCGGTACTTGCCCGTGTTCCTCACGCCGCACTCTGAAATTCAAAATTCCACACCTTGCACGAGATCTCGCTCGCGTGCCTTCAATTCCGCTCCTTACGCCTACCTTACCTTCCGCCGCCGTTACGCTATACGTCCGTACGCGCCGTTCCGTCCGCGCGCGGTTAAGATCATAAGAATTATCTTACTCGCGCGGCTTCGAATTTCGATCGTTACGCGAAGCGAGTCGGCCGGCTGTTCGCGATTCGGTGCGCGTACCTCCTTTCTACGTTCGCTCCTTCTCCTTTCCACTCGCTTCGCTCTCACCGCCGCGAATGCCCTCGCTATTCCTTACGATCGTACATCCGCGCAATATCCACGTCTACTCTAATACCGATAAAGTAATTGCTTGGGAAGTACCCTCGTCCTCCCGAATAAAGTTATCCTCGACGGTCCCGAGTTCCTCGAGGCCGTTCGAGGCGTTGGATATGGAGTCGGGCTTGGGTGGAGCGGTGCCGGAGGGTCGTTTCGTCGTCGAAGACACCGGGAAGAGCGGTATAGGCCTTGGCGTCGATGGCTTCGTCGGGCGAGGCGGCGGCCGAGGCGGGCGCACGCCGATTTCACTCGGTGCGATGGTACTGTACGGTTCGTGCAACAAAAATATTATAATCCGGTACTTCGCCAGCGACTCGATCACACGTCTCGATCCCTCGAGCGAGATGGCTTTTAGGAGGATAAACGCGATGGAGATCTTTGGGCGAATCGATCGAATTCGAAGGAAGGAGCGCGAAAGGATCTAGCGCGTCGTCGGTGAATTCCCATTAATCGGTAGGACGATCGGGTTTTGATCTCGATTCGATTCGTTCTTTCGAATCGCCCGAAAGACTCGATCGAGTTGGTATCCCGAATGTTCGTAGCGCTCGACTTGGACCGTCGAAGGAACGAGGATTACCCTGTCACGTGGGAAACGTCCGTTTTGTCCGCGGAGCAACAGACGCCAGGAACGAAGAGACTCTTGAAGCAGATGGACTGTCTCAGTTTGGTGAGATCGAGCAAGAGCTGGGGACAGTTGCTCAGATCCTGACACTTTCCTGGCCCACCCTCGACCGTCGTGCACGTGGCGGCTGGCGAATCCTTCTCCCTGAGCGCTAATTCGGTGCTCGATTGAGGGACGGCCGACTGCGTCGAAGGGACGACGAGGGGCCTCAGAGGCAAGCCGACGCCGCGCACCAGCGGAGCTATGCTGTCCGTCACGTTACGACCTGTCCCATCGAAATCAAGCGTTTTTCACATTTGCCGTTGCCTTCGAGATGGATTTCGAGCCGACGCCAGTATGGGGGAATCGTGGTACGTACGACGGATCGAAAATTCTCCGCCGGAGTTGAGCGGGATTAGGGTTCGCGTCTTCCGCTCGGATGTCCGAGCCTTTATCCATCGTACCACCGCGCTCCCTACGAAGCGGACTAGCGTGGAGGCTACGATTGGAGGCTCGAAGATCCGGATTTTAAGGACGACGCGGTGCGAGTTCGATCGCGGATGTAATCGTATCGCTCGTACCGACGTTTCGATAAAGAAAAAGGGATAGAGAGAAAGACGCGCGTCGAACGAGAAAGCGTTATCGGGGATATGTGATCTACCCAAGATATTCTTCGATATGGTGTAGATGGCCGAGGGTAGTTCTTTCGGCGGATAACTTGAATTCTCCACGCCCCTCGTCATGTTGACTATGTAACTGCCGACGGTGTTGAGGGCGCCCAAGGTTTCGCTGATGGTGGCCAACGGATCGGTCCTATCCTTCTCCAGTGGCCGCGGGTGGGCGTAGGGTCTCGCCTGCTCGTCGCGCCTGTAAATCGTCCCGCCTGCCCTCCTCCATCGGCCTCCTCCGTCCCACCAGGAGGCTTCCTGCCACCCTCGCAACGGCGCGCTCACCGAATAACCCGCGTCCCTGTACGCCGATGCTGTGCAAGCGGATCACCCCGCAATTTCAGCCATTTATTCTCGATACCGCTCCCTCCGATCTTACCAACGCGTTACGTTTCTTTTCCTCGATTTTTAATCTTTTAAAGAAAAAAGCCACCGCCGTTCGGAAAGTTGCGTTATTCGCTGACGTGATTTTTGCAATAGTACTCGACCGCGATCGGCCGCGAAATTTGCACCGAATGATCAAATCGTCGGATGCTTACGACGATAATGCACCACCTCCGTGTACGACCAGGAGCCCGCGATGACGGTCCACATTATGCACAGGTCTGAAATGGAAGCATTTGGAAAACGTTACGTACGGAATTTTACCGTCCGAATCGACGCGTCGCGAGGTACCAAGAAGGCATCGACGCTCGCGGTGATGGAAGTATCGATGGTCGAAGGCGCGAGTCGAATAAATGAGCGATTATCCGGATCGAGGCGCGTTGCGCAAGCCCCGGGTAAAACCGTGCCAAACGGCTGCTTTCGAACGTTCCAGGAATCCGTTTGAACTCGTCGCCAAAACTTCCTTCGATCCTCCTCAAGTTCCGAATGCAAGCGCGCCTTAGAAACCGACCCATTAACGTGACTTTCTACGGTACAAAGCTTCGCCAAGGGGCAATCGTATTTCTACGAAGACCTTTTTCCATCTCTTCGTCGGCTTACTTCGGCAATTATAAGCGTATCCGGCTAAGTGCCCGGACCAAATCGACTTCAATTTCTCCAGGGCTCCATAGGCTTATCCCTGAGTGGACGAATCGATCGTTCTGGATAAAGCGCTTTTTTAATACGCCGACAGAGTTTCCGCGCCGAGGTAGCTTCGAGTGGAACTCCGAAAGAGTACATTTTGGAACGTCGGTGGTCGATGCCCAAATTGGAGAAGCAAGAAGCGAAGGAAGGAGCACCCTAAGACGCGCCTCTTTAATTAAGGACTCTGAGCTGACCGATTCTAGCGGTCGACGTACAAAATTAAGGACAGATCGCAAAATCGTAAAATCGGCAGAGCGTCCGGGCTTCCACTCGAATGATCCAGGTATAAGCCCGTCCACCGCGGATGAATAATTTCTCGCCTGACGGCTACATCCTAGATTCGGTGTCGAGGAACGTATTTGAAAATACTCGAGCGTAAGGTACGGGCGGTCGTAGTGGGCGATGTTTAGGATCAAACGCAGAAATGAAGGGAGAGTAAGGGGAGAGGCGTAATGGGAAGCGAGCGGAGTATAGCAGGGACTGAGGCATAATTAGCAAATGACGCGAGCCCGCGAAGGAGGACTTTTCGGTATGGGTTACTACACGGATACTTCAACGACGGTGAAAGTCGCCCGGCGAGAAAGTGTGGCTTTCTTCCGTTCACTGATTCATCGACGATAGAGCCTGGCATTCGACGTGAAAACGGAGAGAGAGAGAGAGAGAGAGAGAGAGAGAGAGAGAGAGAACCGTTCCTCTCAAAGACCACGATTCTTCGTCTAAAAGATTCTCCATTATCTACGAATAGGTGCATCCAACGATCAATTCGGCTTAGCGCTATTACGAAATCGTACCCCTCGGTTGTCAAGTCATTAAATAAATATATTGAGCGCCATTAAAGTTATGGTCGATACATCTATAATAATATTGAAATATACCGATGCGATAAAAAGCAGCCCAATGTTACGTCCGTGTACGTCTATGCACGTATAAAATAATTTGGATACGAGGAGAGAGGTGCGTCCTCGAAGACGATCCTGCCTCGTGTTTGTTTTGCGCGAGGGAAATCCGATCGTAAACGTTCGAGGGGGCAATTTCACGATGCGATGAGGAGAAAACTTTTCGCTCGCATATCGTCCAGCGTTGACTTTTAACGGCAAAACAACGAGCGACTGTCCGAATACATCTGTGCGAATACGTTGCTCATCTATGCGGAGAATGCTTCAAAAGCCACGATGATGGAAGACCGAAGGAACTTTCGGCAGGCTCATTCGCGATAACCGGATGTAGAAAAGTAATGGAGAGATTATTCGGTTCGCGCGTACGATGTCATCGCGAAGCATCCGTGAAAAATAATGCGAGGCTCAAAGGTTAAAGAGCGGAACCTTTATCCGAAGGTTTCTCGTCGTCCATTCGAGAGCAATTTTCTTTAAAGCAAACTTTACTCATCCCCGTTCCGACTCTCGAATTAACCGCATGGATTAAAACGCGCATAGCCTCGGAATGTGAGTTTACGCACGATCGCATTACTCAATATCGCTGGGGTATTATTCAATGACGGCCCACCGAAATCATTGCCCGCACGATGCGGGTTCGCCCGACGGTGCATCGCATCGAGCGTTCGAGTTTGAGCAAGGCTACCGCGATACGGATCGCGGTCTCCTTCTTACTTGCTCCTATTTTCCAATCACTCCGAGGGACAGATGCCCGTGTAGTACCCGATCGAAACGGGAATACGCGCGAGTGGCCGTAAAGCGACCGGAGATGAGGTATCGATCGAAGATCGACGTAACTAACCTTGCGCACGATCGCGAATTCATATTGGCGAGGCAAAGGAGGAAGAAAAACCGGCGTGCCGTAAATTTAAAAGTGGGCGGACGCGATATTGTTCGTGCCGAGCGTATCGGGAACGCCGCATCAAGATGGTCGGTGAAAGTTAGTTTGAAAAAAGACAAGACTTTGAGAAGAAAGATACGTCTTGGATATCGGAAAAATAGCCAACCTCGACGACGATACTCCGTTGGTAATGATTGCAACGCTGATCGATCGGTCGTTAGCGAGGTGCGAAGAGACATTTTTCGAGCAAATTTGTCGATCGGCATAACGAGGGAATTAATATGCGAGCGATACGTCGTCACCGCTTGCGAAACGGATCCGTAACGCGCGGAAAAGGGCGCGCTACATCCGGATCTACTCCACTTCGCGATGTAACGTCGCAAAGTCTCATTCTTATCGCTCCCTCAACCCTCCACCGTCCAATGGCGTTTCCTCGACTTCACGACCATCGGTTTACGTTACGAATTATATTCAATTTGTGCTTCGGAATACACGGTGAACGATCAAAGGGATCTTTTTAAAGCCATACTCTTGATAATACGGAAATGGAAATATCGTCCAAGGATTTATTTGCATCGCGCGCCGTATAATCGCAAAGCGTGGATAAAATACGACGCGAATACGTATTATATCGTAGAATATCGTACGATCTTTTAGACGATAGAGAATAACGAGACTTTAAGAGGATAACGAATAATACGATTAAGTCGAGACGACGATAGATGTTACGAAGACGAAGACGTAATTGCGCGTTCGTTAGTCCGACACGCTCCCTGATCGCTAATTAAAAAGCGTTGCTCCTTGGAATACTGATCTAGAAAAAGAGCGATCTCTCGGCTCGCATCGAAGTCTCGCGTAATTTCGCACCCAAACCGAATAAAATTTGATTTCACTCTTAAAGCGAAGATCGGGCTCGCTTAATATCGTTTCGTCGCGGGACAGTCCGAAGTCCTTATCGGTAAAGGAGTCACGATCGGTAGCTAGAACGACCCTCCTTTTCTACATCTTTTTGCCCGCCGTAGTACGCACCATTACGTTTTTCTATTCGGCCAAATCATCGTGCATGCGCGGTACATCTCTACGAATTCGAGTTTATTCTCTCTCGTGACAACCGGAATTTTCTCTACGCGAAAGACGTATTCGAAGCCGTTCAAAGTTTCACATAATAAGGGACTTTTCCCGACAATCGTCGCTCTCCTAGGTCCGAAGTCTGTGCAAATCCATTCAAAGTCGAAATAATCGCGAGAGATTCGCGCTATCGTTGTACGCACAGGAGCGTCCCTCCGCGAAGGACTTCACCGACCAAATTGTTACGCTACTCGTTCGTCGATGCACCGCCGGTACGATATAACGAGTTAGGACGGAAAAACGAGAGGGGAAGGAAAGATAGGTAGGCAGAATCGCGAAAGACACGTGCCGCAGTCTCGATGCACCGTCGAACCAAAGACTCGGAATATCCGCGATGGTAGGATAAGAAGGCGCTAAAGACCGAAATGACACGCGCTACGTACATCATCGATGCACCGTCGCCGCGGCAACTTTGAGCGTCTCGTAGGGAAAGGTACGAGCGAGAAGAAACACTGACGCGGAAGCATCGATAACGCAGGGTGGTACGCGTATCGATGCACGTCGAAGCGATCACCGCGGGGGGAGAGGAGAAGGAAGAGAATCGAAAGATGCAAAAGGGAGGACTTACTCAAAGCGGTGAACGACATTCTCTCGTAGAAGATCAAGGACTCCTTCCCACGTGCATTCCAGCAGCCGTACTGTCAGCCGGCAGGCCGGAACCGCCGGAGAAGCGAAACGAAAGGAAACGAGAGGAGACGCGACGAGAGGCGACGAGAGGCGACGAGACGCGAGGAGACGGCCGTCTCGAACTATTTCGAGGATCGCGCCGGTTCGAGGGCGAATTATGCGCGACGGCGCGACACCGTGGAAAGGAGTGGGTCGGCACGAGGCTGAGGGGGGCCCGAGGGTGGGGTAAGGACAAAGGACGAGTCGCGGGGCAGGAGGAAGGGCGGGCGAAAGAAGCGGCGCCGTTTGTCGGGCGTGCAATCGCGCCGGCCGCGAGCGGAGAACCGATCCTCGAGCGAGCGCGCGCTTGGCGTGTCCGTGAAAAGGCCTCGACACACTTTACTCTCTACGGGCTCTCGCTCACTCTCTCCGCTTCTTTCTCTTTCCCTTTCTCTTTCTCTTTTCCGGCCGCGGAGGCGCCATCCCTACTGGCTAAAAGCCGAAGGGAAAGTACGGGCCCGATGGGAAGAGCGGTGACGCGCTTCGCGGGAAGACTATGATGGCTCCGATCGCTCCTCGATCACCCATGGTGGTTTTTTTTCATTCCGGATAGGATGGCGCAAGAGTGTGTCGCAAAGCAGCGGGTTCTAGGATAGATGAGGTGTTTGGGGGAATCGATACCGCGAATCGATGATACGCGCCAAGGCGATGGACTTTCCGTCGAACGTCCGACCGTGAATCCCGAATCCCGATCGTCACCGGTGGAGAATCCGTGGTTTCACGCGCACACCGTGGCAAACGATTCGACGATCTCGATACCGAAGATGGAAAAAAAAAAAAGCAAGAAACGCAAGGTCGCATGAAGGCGAATGTTGGACGGATGGTAGGGTTGACGAAAGGACAAGACTCTCCGTTATATGCTTAATTTATTTACGTTGCAATAGCCGGCCCTAGGCTCGAGGCCGCGAATACGTGTGTCCCGCGCGCATTGAGCGAAACACAGATCGACACGACGGACATACAATTCGTATGGAATTCAATATACAAAGTCAGTCATACTCTCGTAGAATATGTAGCCCTAACGTGTATTAAGATTAAGATACAGCTGCACGTGGTAGTATGCGACGTCTGCAAAAGTTCTACGCTCGGAAGGACGTGTCGGTAATCGTGTACCGATGCGAGAACTGTGGTACAGCACGGCCGGTGGTTTTCGTAGATCGGAATTAACGAGTTAAAAACGAGGATACGAGATCCGTGGAACGACGTCGATGATCGGGCGAACGCGTAGCGGCCCGCTACGGCTGATACGAATCGGTACGACGATAAAAACCTCGTAAGATCTATAATCGTGCTAAATCGTCTATTAACAAATGTACAAAATTCCGTCACACTCCGATATTCGAAAGTATGCGTGCGTTTAAGAGCGTCGCACGGTTCGGCGCACGATGATGAAAGCGGCCAATGAGTAATACGGGTAATACTACCCGACAACGATCGGCCGCATAGAAATTCATTTTTTGCTCCTGCGTATCAGCCCCCTTCCCTTTGACCCCCTGACGTCACCGTTCTTTAAGCGTCGACCCACTTAAAGGAGCCCGCGCCTCCGGTCGTAGAAGAGGAAAGGTAAGAGGCACTTTGATTCTTCTTCTTCCTCTTCCTCTTCCTCTCCCTCCTCCTCCTCTTCTCTTTTTCTTTCCGCCTCGACGTTGCCCCTACGATCGCTGGATAAAGTCCGTGCGTACAAACAAAGTCCTCTAAGCCGTCCCTGGTTGTCGGAATAAAATTAAGGAAGAAAAGAAGGAAATGTCAACGCGAAGGGAAAGGATAGCGATCGAAGACCCGCATCTTCATAGGGGAAAAGGTGTGCCGTACAAAGTGCCCGGATCGGGAGGCATTCCCGACCACGCGTGATATAGGATCATATGTACGTATATGATGGCGAGTATCACAATCTCGTTGCGTATGCTCGTCGAACGTTGGTACTCGGCTTCCGGTGTGGAGCAACTTGGAGGAACGACGTTTCGATGAATCTCGCGGAAATTTTCGTGATACTTCGATCGACGTTATTCGTTACGGTGTTGAGAGTCCCTGCTGCAGGATCAATACTTTCTCATGCTCGGCATAGAGGATTTGTAAGGATCGAAGCGATCGTAGGACGGAGCCGTTCCCGGCGCCGTTAATCCAATCGACTGGATCGGACCACTCTGGTACGTCGGCGGTACTGGATGGCGCAACGTGTTGCTCATACTACTCGAATTGTTCCACCTGCCAACAAACGGTTCCGATGTCAAATGTCGTGGCAAAGATGATCCCCTTGCGTTCGCACGTTAAACGTGGAGCAACGTCGTGTTGTCCTCTGCCGTCGATGATCGAGGAGGTTAGCTCGAACGCGAGTATCGAGCCTTCCTTAACGTCTACTCCCAAGTATGCCTCGAATACGGGTTGCGAGGTGAATCGCAAAGGCAGAGGATGGATGAAACGTCTCGAATCGCGAAGCATTCGCGTACTCGATGCGATTCGAAGCTTGGAACCTGGAGATGGGAAAATGGAGGTAAGAAAGCGTGATTACCTGTTGACACTGTCGGACGACCTCGAGCTCCAGCTGGACGGCTCGTTTCGTGGATCGCGCGTGCCTCCGCTCGTAACGGAATTGAAAGATTTCGTCGACGGAGGTCCCGAATGCCAACTGCTGGTCGTCCGATTGCTCTCCACGTATCGGCTATCACCTACGTCACGGTCGATCAATCATGAATGTTTGTTAAAGCGGCCATTTCTTATAAGCGAGATGATAGGCTAGGACGAATTTTGCGAATACGATTAAAACGACTTCTCGTGCGTTCCTCCGAAAAGCTTCTTGAAAAAGCGAATTATTCCGTTCTTTACGTCGCATCGATGCGCGTCTAACCGACGAGAGGTTCAACTAACTACAATGAAACTCAAAGAACGAATTGGAAAATGATATCAGTTTTTATTAATAAAGCGTACATCATTGCGCAGACAAATTACATACGGATTTATCCATCGCGTCGATCTTTGAATGGCAAACTAACAATGAGGTACACTTCTCTACCGTCGGGAAAATCAAGGTAATAAACTACCTACTTAACGTGTAAAAGTCCAATATCAAGTTATAGAGCGATTCACAAAATATAAGTCTCTCGACGACGGGCATTGCGCGATTGGAAGCTTATGGAATTTTACCGACTTAAAAACGAATCGTACGGTGTTTTACGGCCATTCGTTTCACTCCGGAAATATCACTTCGCTTCTACGAGTTTGGCCACCGACCTATCAAAGGTACGCGATACGACAAATCTAAGACAACGGAATTGGTTTAAATAATCGTATATAAAAATCTAGAAATATTTCGTGCTTTGCCAAAAATAAAATAGCAACCATGCATTCGTGAAAATATGGAACGAGTTCGCGGATCGAATCAGCGGTCAACTTTGAAGAGGAAAGAGAGAGAGAGAGAGAGAGAGAGAGAGAGAGAGAGAGAGAGAGAGAGAGAGAAGCATCGATGACGTTTTTACACGACGCATTGCTTAAACTAGAAATACGTTTGTACGATAACCAGGGAGGATAACGAGCGCAGAAGACGTCCGAAGTAACTCAAATCCAACGAATGCTGCAGGTAGGAGAGGGCACCGTAGACTATACACATTTCCCAAGTACGCGTGCTTCGTGATACTTACGTGGCGTATTAGAACCGGGAGGCTTGAAGCTTTCGCTATATCTGGTATGGCTGTCCCTCGAGCTTCTGTGCGTTTCTGGCTCCGAGCGTCGCACCTCGCGTTCTCGAGTATACGTCGTCGTGCTCGGTCTCTCGTATCTTCGGGAAAAGAAATCAAAAAGGAATCGCTGAGTGCCATTGGAAAGGAAAGCCCGCGTATTTCTAATTCCATTGGAGGATCTTGGACGTTGCTCGCGATCGGCGGCGAATGCCAATAAAGAAGCTCGTAAACCCTTAGGTTATTCGCGCAGTCCTCGGTGGGCAAAAGGAAAGGGACGCGTCAATGGGGAATCTCGGAAATCGCGGAGCATATCGAGCCGCTCTACGCTCGAGCAGAGTCGCTGCTCGGCAGGGAGGAAAGGGTCAATCACCTCTCTTTAACTTGGCGCGGATCGATGGAGGAGGTGCTCGTGGAGAGGGGCTCCCTCCTGACGATCACTTCTCTGCTTCGCGATACCTCCGAAAAGGACTCTGGACGGCTGCTGCGCGACGTGAATTCGCTGCTCCGCTTGAATTCCTTCTTCAGTCCTATGTCTTGCGCCGACCTGCGTCGGGCGTTATAGGTTCGTTAGGTTCGTCGGGAGAAGAGTCGCGAGGAGGTGAGAGGAGGCGAGAACGAAAGTCGCTCACCTGGTGGACTCGTAGCGAGTGGGCGGCGAGGTGTCCAGCCGCCTGTCCGACACCCGATCGAGGATCTCCGCCCGCCTGTCGGTCACTCTGTCCGGACTGTGCCTCCTGCTGTGCTCCGTGGTCATGCGCTTCCGCTCCGGCTCGACGTAGAGGTCGCGCGGGTCTCTGCGGTCGCTGGAGGATCTCTTGATGGAGGGCGGCGGCGGCGCGCGCCTGCTCTCCTCGAGGCGCATCTGCTGCCGCTTCAATTCCAGCCTCTCCCGCTCGAGCTTCTCCCGCTCCAACTTCTGCCTCTCCCTCTCGAGGCGCAGCAGCTCCGCCTTCTCCTGCTCGATCCTCTCCCTCTCCCGGCGCAGCTTCTCCCTCTCCCTCTCGAGCCGCGCCGCCTCCTCCCTCTGCCTGCGCTCGATCTCGCGCTGCCGCTCCATGTCCTCGCGCCGACGACGCTCCTCCTCCCTCAGCATCCTCTCCCTCTCGCGCAACCTCTGGCGCTCCCTCTCCTCCTACAATCCTCCTCCCCTTTAAACCTCCCGATCGATCGTCCGGCCGGCTCTCGCCCTCGAGACCATTCTTACCCTTATCTTGGCGAACGTCAGCACGTCGTCGCGCCTACGTCGTTCGCGACTGCGAGAGCGGGTGTGAGACCGATGGTGGTCCCAGGAGCGAATTCGTTTCTCCTCTCGTCTGCCCCTCTCGCTCTCGGGCTTCTTGCTCGTCGATTTGGTCGAGCGCGAGTCGGACTCCTTCGAGGCCTCCTCCTTCTTATCCATTATCTCCGCCTTTTTGTTCTCCGCGCTTTCGCTCTTCTCCTCGGACTTTTTCGCTGGAGGGAAGATTCGAGCGGTCGATTATCCATCGGCTCTTCGAGTATCCTCGATGGCGCGAACCTCCTCGAATACTTACTCGTCTCTATCCCCTTCTCCTCGACGTCCTTCTTGGTCTCTCTCTCCTTTCTATCGTTCGCCTCGTGATTGTCCTTCAACTTTTCCTTCTCGTCCTTCTTCTCGGATTTGCCATTCGTGGCGTCACGCTTGCGCATATGACTCTGTTGATTGTCTCCCTTTGCCTGCAAGAAGTCGGAGTGGTCGGTGTATATCAAAGTATCCTGCTCGCCTCCCCGCGCCTACTCGGTACACGGTAGGAAGGATTTCCCTTATCCTCACCTTCTCGACGGATATGACGCGTCCATGAAGCTCGGTTCTGTGCAAATGTTGTATACACTTTGCGGCGTCCTCGCTGGTGGACATGGTTACGTAGCCGTAACATCTTGCCCCCGGCGTTCTTGCATTGGTCACGACCTTGGCACCTATTACTTTCCCGTATTTGGAAAATATCTGCTTCAAGTCGGTCGCGCGGGTGCTGGAGGACAGTCCCGATACCCATAGATTCCTGCTACTCGCGTTGGCCGGGCTCAGCTGCAGAGTCTTCTTATCTGGAAAGCGCGCCAAGCGTGATACAGTGGGAGTCGATGCTCGAGTCGTGCCAAATGGATATTTCATCGACGCGTCGCACCGTGCGGGAGATTACGTACGCATCGAAATTACCGATAAGCTCTTTACCTTTGTCGTCTCTTTTTTGGCTCTTGTTGCTAGACTCCGCGCTGAAAGTAATTATTATTAATGCACATTGCGATTATGAAAGGGCTTTCGTTGAGATAAAAAGTAATGGTCTAACGTCTAAGGGTCTGGAGGCTTAGCAATACCTCTGTAACTATGTTAAGCACACAAATTTGGCTAGCAACTTTTTCATCGTAGTTTTTGTGACCTGTACGCATTTTGGTATTCACTCGTGTACACCGTCGTTATACTCGTTACCAGTTTACTCATAGATGTGTTTCACTGTTTTTTCTGCATCCATTTTCATTGCTTGCGAGTAATGAAAACACGTCCATGCGGGAAGACTCATCGCTTATCCAGTTATCGTAAAGATCCATATGGGGAGTGTCTCCTTTGCGGTTCTTCTGGGAGGGCACTTCTTGTCGTGGTCGAAACAAGTATTAAGGCTTACGCGGAGTAAGGTAGCGGTGTCTTCGCAGAGCAACGAGATCACGCTTCTTGGCACGTGTAAGGACGTGAGCGGATTCCGCCAAGCGTAATTTACCTTAACATACTAATGTTCTTGCTATCGTGCTCGATGAGACTGCTGATTGGAGTACTTTGTAATTTTTTTTTTCTTTTTTATTACAACGAACACCTTCGTCGAATAGGGAACGCAGCGCATGGTACTCGTCGACGTTTCTAGCATAGGTGAGCACTTTCAAACGAATGTATCGTGTGAAAGTGCGAGAATCGTGAGAATTCGAAGTTTGCTAGCCAATTTCTCGACTTCTTAACATACTTTCCAGAGTATAGAGATAACAGCCTAGATGCGAGTGTACCGAGTACTTCATACGCGATTTTAAAAAAAGGGAATAAAGTGATCTTGCGTGCGACCCTGACGAATTGTCTCATCTTGGGAATCCGTTCGTCCAAAGGTATTTTATCCTGATGGTAATGCACGTAGGCAGAGGAGCATCACTAGGAGAGAGCCACGTGACATTTCGTCGTCGTACCACTGTGGAACCGCTTAGCTATGAGAGACCAACCTCTTGCTTCCTTCTCCACCGTCCTGCTTGTTCTTCGTCCCGATGTTTGCACCGGACGTTGTCCCTTCCTTGTTGCCGACGCCAGCTTCCGCTCTACCGCTCCCTTTAGAGTCTCCCTTCTTGTTGCTTTCTTCCATTTTCTTCTTCTCTCCTCCATCTGCAGAGACAATCAAGGTAGCATAGTCACTTTCTGCGAAGCCAGACTCTTCTCCCTCCCTAACACTCCTGCTTAGTGGCCTGTACTTCCAGTATGGAATTTTCCCGAACCACTAACAGATTTCACAGTGAATAATGATGAGGATCGTACGATCGCAAACTCACTGTCCAATGGTATGCTTCGCAGCAAACCTAAAAAATTTTTTTTGGGGGGATTAAAGCTACCTTCGTACCTCTGTATACAAGACTCTGAGTCGACTGCTGGATCAAGAAGAGAAACTAAAAAGGGCGGGGAGGAAGCAGCGTTGCAGAGCGTGTAACGTAGCCACAAGAGTGTACTTTATGTTTAGAACGTACGCGGCTCGTAATGCCGGGAGAGCGATTTTTGTAACGTTAAGTCTCCCGGGAGAAAAATTTGTCGAATACACGCGGCATCGATACATTTATATACATTGTGCTTGAAAGCCATGCTAAGTCCGTAGCACATGGTTCGAAGGTATCGGTTTCTCTCGTGTGGTGGATAATGTTGAATTAACTGTATATAAGGAACATTTGCAGCTTGACATACACTTCTGTCTTCTTGTATCCACATGATTTGGAGATAGGTATCCAACGATGCTCTATGCGGTAGGTATAATTAATGTAATTTTATATCAAATTCTAGTTTTGACTAACTTAAGACTAGCGCTTATGGGATATATGTGCTTTTTTTTTTTTTTTTTTTTTTTTTATGACATCGCTGACAGCTGCGTAAGATCCACGGTGGATGTACGCTTTATCCTTCTGGGAACCTCATCGAGCACCGCGCACGATAGCTTGCTGTTAAGTAGTAGCTTGCCACGTCCAACTGAAGAACTGTAACATCGTGCACCGTTGTACGCTGAAGTTTACGATGCGATGCTTGAAGGCCGGATGGAGGATGGCGTAAAGTGTGCTGCTTTACGAATAACTTCTGGCGGTATTCCGATTTTGAGTGGATAACGACTTTACGCGAATGGTAGAACACATTCCCTTGGTCTTGATGTGGTTGATTCGAGTAACGTGCTCGAAATCGTTGTTGGAAATATCGCTATCGCTAATTCTTCAATGCTTACGTCTAATAAGAAACTTATTATAACGCAAAACTTACCCTTATGCCTGTCGTGGGACTCTGTCTGCAAATCAAATCGAGACCGAATTTAATAAAATTCTAGATACAGACTCGACGAACGATTATGCGAACAAAACGCCATTGCGATTTACCTCCTCGGAAAGGAGATTCTCTTCGTCCTCCCCAATAGTCAAGTTAATCGAATCCTCGTTGTCGATCCCATTAGCTTCGACCGTCGTAGTCAACGCGCTCGCCTGCTGGTTTGTAGAATTAGACGCTTCCGTCTTCGTTTCTTTTTCGCCGGCCTGATTACTCTCAGTCGTGATTCTTTTCAGGTGAATTTTTACTTCTTGCTTATATTCTACTTCTCTAGCAACGTTATTCTGTACTTCCGCTTGCGGTTCCTACGCGAAACAAAATGTCTCTCGTTATTTCACGATATTTTTCAGTCGGGTACGATCGTCTCTTATTTCGGGATATCTTTCGTTCGATATCGCAGAAATTCACCTCCTTCTTGCGTATCGGGGAACTCTCTTCCACCTTTATTTCTGCTTTCGGCTTTACATCAGTATTTTCCGCAGTATCCGCCGGCTCCTCCTTCTGATTTTCCGGAAGCTCGGCCGATTCGTCTAGAGTCGTAGTTCCCGTGACTACAAACGCGACATACATGAGCAATACTTACGACTTAAAATGTTATGTCTACGATCATTGCCCGTTATGGCCTGCTTCAATAATGTAACAAAAGATAATATATGTACCGCTATTTTTCCTCTGATTGGTTTTACACACGCCTCCACAGGGTACTATCAAGTATTCCTCCGGATTTTCCCCCTCGTCGGATATGGACTAAAAGTATACGGCTCGCATGAATATGCGTTTGGACATTGCCAGGCATTGCTATATCATTCTCGAAATTCCCAAATAACTCCAAACTATGAATCTATCTCCATGTCTCATAATATTGTCATACGAAAGATTCGTCCGATTGGATTTTACCACATAGGATATAATAAAATTGCGGATATATCGAAGCGTAACGCTATAGATCGAAGTTCTCCAGATTTTCGGCTGATATTTATATATTTACACACAAATATATACGCGCCTATACCGTGTATGCGCATAGAAAATGCAGTATATAAGAAAGTATGTAGAAAAACATGTATGCATACGTGCGTTATATTCATGCATGCACGCATGTGCATATTTATGTATGCACGCACACGCATATATATATATATATATATATATACATATTTGCACATATATGTATATAAGCATTTACGATAAAGTAGCACTAAAATCAATAGGGTTAAAATGGCGTCCAAGAAACGAAACGCCCTCGATTGACATTAACGAATGAAGAACCGCGATTTCCAGAAATAACGGTCGAAACTTGCCTTGGAAAGACGTTCGAGGAGAGCAGCCTTGTTACCACTCTTGTCCAGCCCACGACGCTCCAACTCTGTTTTCAGATCTATCACCCGAAGCTCGGTCAGCTTTTTCCCTTCCACATCGGCCATTATCACGGCAACGTCTCGCAAAGGATACTCTCTGTTTCCTCGACACCGGCCACTGAACTCACGCAAGCACTATCGCCGATCGGCTAACATGCAGGGAGCTTAACACGTCGAATACGATGCGATTCACCGAGTCAAATTCGAGGTGGGTAGGTTTCGGAGTATGATCGCGATTGTGTCGTCCAAGTGGAAGTATCTGTCCGTGCGCCATTCAACGGAAGTGAGCGAAGGACTCACGCCAAGAGGACTAGGGATACCAACCTAGGCTTCTATCGTAAAATTTGAAAAGCGGCTACTATGCTGGGTACGTCTCATTTTTTCACCAAGATCGAACAACCTGGAATTCACTATAATGAAATGGATACCGAGTGAACGGATCTACGGTAGACGCATCGTATAAAAAATTAGTTATCGGCGGGACAAAGCCAGAGACATTTGATTAATCTCGTTTAAACGTCTTGTCTGGGTATATACACGTACATGCATATACTTTTACCATAAGTGCCACAAAAGCTACGGAGTTTCGAAACATTTTTTTAATTTGGTCTAGTCCAAATATGCGGTACACTGACCTTTTATATTTTCCGACACTATTTATTAGAAATTCAGAATCACCGGTATACGTACATACGTACTCGATGTACATCGAGATGTCGGAAACGTGTGAGATTAACGCGGGCGCTCGTTAACCACGCTACAGCACTATTCGGTTAGCGTGGGCTCGTTTCAGATGCGCCCAAAGTCAACTCGGAGTTTATGATTAGGCCTTTTGCGGAGCCTTGATTAAGGCGCGTTTCAAAGGCGCATACTTGCGAGAAAATTCTCTTCGAGGAATTGCGTCCGCTTCTTCAATGGTTCTAAATTCTTATGCTCCGCATACTTCTTAGAAATTTGAATACATATACCGAGCTTACTTCGAGAGAACGATATGACTATAATTATACTGTCACGGTGGGAATAGAGTAAACTATAGTAAAACACGCTTTTACTCGTTACTCAATGCTAAAAATATTAAAGTTGAGAACCCGTACCTTACCGTACGAGTAATATGCATCGGGTATAAAATAATCAAGGGTCGATTACAGATTATTCGCGAGGAAAATGTTCTCTTTATACTCCACTTTTCACTTCTAACGTTCATGGGTCAAAGAATACGCAGCTTTTTGTCTCTTGGTTATCTCGAATTATCATTGCGACCGCTTCGTCGTCACCACAGCCGTCTTCGTTTGACACTTCGATGTTTGTCATATTCTTAAACCGCCCATTGTGATATTCTCGAGAATTGTGCATCGTTATAATATCCGATACAAGATTCTCCGCCTGTCAAAATGCCCGTAAGTAATATTCTCCGCAATTTTTTTGAAATATCTTCATCGAGAATTATGTTTCGATGGGCGTTAACCATTTTCGATTTCGTCGTTCTCGATACTTTGTTGTCCTGTGTCTATTTATCCGTAACTTCCAATTTTTTGGCTCGTTAATGATTACGTTCATGTAGAAAGGATTGAAATAATTATAATTTTTTAAATAAATTATCGGTTGCAAATAAATTCCATATTCGGTTATTTTTAAAGTTACAGCTTTTTTTTATAAGCTAAACAAGATATAAACCATAATGTTCTGTACAAATTGATGCGTATTCATGTGCGTTATTGAAAAATTCTATTTTGTACGACAGGCTTATCACTCTAGTTTCGTCGAGAGCAATGGAAACATTGGTAACATGGCACTTTTACCGCTAAAAACGCATTTTAGAGGTCCGGCCGCGCCTTTTAACGGTAAAGAGCAAGACATAATCGACGAAGCTCTGTACTTTTTCAAGGCAAATGTTTTTTTTAGAACGTACGAAATCAAGGTAATAGACTGTCTTGGTATAAAGATTTTGCGTCTGACACTTTTACATCGTCGTTACGTTTCAGAGCGAAGCGGACAGAGTTTTAATTTACATAACACTGTACATAACCGAATGCTTAAAGAGGCTGCAGAAGTGTGCTACGCAAAGTCAAGCCACAAACGAGATGTACTCCCTTGCCATTTCTAAGTTTGACATTCCCGGCGATCCCGGTTTTCCTCTTAATTCCGTGTACGCGAAACCTAGTAATCCAGCGGAGGCTGGTAAGTATTCACGATGTTGGATGTACTGGCAAAGCTTTTTTTAAAATTACTTTATTTATTCTTAAATTAATTCAACATTGGTTTATGCGTGTAAGAAATTATTCGGATTTTGATTCTACCATATTAAATCTTACGTATTTAATTTAACTTCCAGATACCATGAGACAGTACTTGCAACAAATAAGACAAGAAACCGGGGTCAGGCTCGTCCAGAAAGTGTACGGGGAGGATGGAAAACCGAGTAAATGGTGGCTCTGCTTCGCGAAAAAGAAGTTCATGGATAAATCATTGTCCGGCCCGGGACAATGAGATACTCTTTTTCGTATTATTTGGAATTGTATATAATAATTATTTACGTGGACATTGTCCATATTTTAGCATACTTAAATACATCGATTCTTATATGTCGATCCTCATAAATATCGTGTTCTCTGATTATACAGTATACGCGCCCGCGTCTTTAATTGCACGCCGGCTGCGCGGCTGCCGTTACGGTCATCACTGTTGTGGTTTTGACTTCTGTCTGTCGCTTGCGAGAAGCACGTTGCACCGAAAACAAAGGTCTCGCTTGTGGCGAACGCCATTAATATCTATTTTCATGTCGCAGATAAGAAAATAGCTTGTGGTTGGCCGTAAACCACTACTGCAATAATAAAGAGCGTCCGAATACGCACCCGAATGTTTTTATTTATAAAACACAACCACAGCATCGACATACAGAACAGTTATACGCGCTGATTTCAACTCTTGGGCGTTCAAAGTTCAGCAAAAAGTTCTGAGTTTTTTTGGCATTGGAGGAAAGGGACGATCTTGTGAGTGAAGAAAAAAAAAGACGTGACGAATTTTAAGAAATGGATTTTTTATTTTGTACAGGATACACCAGATTATCGATATGCCTCGTGTATCGATGAAATGGTGTATCTTGCGAGGTGGATGATCACAAACGAGAAGACAGCTTATCGTTTGCGGCGCAGAGACAATGAGTTTCTTCTCAGCCATGCGGCACGACGCGAGCCGCCAATCGTCTGTGAGAAGCGGTGTCCTTTTCCCAATCCGCGCGAACTCCTACCCGCGGAGGTCTTTCCGCGAAGCTCGCGATGCTTGTGCACGGCGTTACAGACCCAATTGACTTTTGGATCGTTACGAATCGCCTGAAACAAGTTGAGGATTAATACCTTTCATGCATTCAGTTTACCTCCGACTTGTTATCGTACTAAGGGGGTCTCAGACATCCAAGGAAGTTATGAAATCAATGGAAATTTCATTTTAAACGTGTAACGTCATCATCGAAAAGGTTTATCCAGGAATGTCAGGTAGGTATCCGCCATAGGGTTGTCTTTATACGTAGATTTACCTTGTGGGCTGGGTCGATCAGAATGACTTCGTAGTACTTGTACGAAGAGTCCTGGGCCACCCAATAACTGTTCAGGACGCGAAGACCACCACAGCGACGGCCAACGCGTTCCTACAAACGGTCAAACGAGACGTAGATTAAGGGACAACTATCGTATAACATATGGCTGTACAGATTTCAAGAGTTCAGACATCCAAGGAAGTGAAAATAATCATCGCGATCGTTGAAAGTTTACGACGACATCATTACTGAATCTGCGAAACTACATTAAAATCTCGCTAAAGGATACTCACTTCGGCAACGGACTGTAACTTTCTCGTTGGTTTCAGTTGGTTTACACCGTGGCTCTTCGGTTTTCCATAAGTTGCACCCTTGGGCACTGGGCGCTTACGTCCTCCACGACGTACGCGAATTCTAAAGATGACGAAACCTGTATTTTTAAAACATACCCGTTAGATTGCACTTCTACAATGTCAAAGTTTATTATGACGCAGAGCAAGATCAGAAATCGTACACTTTTTTCCCCATATAACTGTAAGAGTGGTGCATGGTACAAATCATCATTTGCGGATTACATAGGATATCCTCGAGCCTTCCTTCTCAGTGAACTTTGGAAATATAGAAAACGACGTTGCTTACCTTGCTTGGCTTTGTATCCCAAACGGCGTGCTTTGTCGGGTCTTGACGGCCTCGGGGCGCGATGCATTTTCGTCAACTGACGATATTGCCAGCATCTTACGCGCAGCAGAAAGCGGAGCACGTCGCTCTGCTTCTTGCGGTACAGCTCTTGCATATATTTATACGCGCCCATCGTGAATCCCTGAACAAATGACGAACGGCCGTTAGAAGAAATATCGTATTTTTCCAAGGGCTACCAACGGGGGCATCGTCGTTCCGACAAGATCGGAAGACCTTCCCCGTGGTCGAGCTTCGTTACGAGAGGCTCGAAATATGGACACGTTGCCATCGAGTGTATGCTCATCGATGGTCTTTGAGGTTAGCTCTAATATAGCGTTAAATATCATCTTTGGGCCGTATATTTCTGGCAAAATCAAAAGAACGTTTCGCGAAGAAGGAAACAAGGATGAAACTACGCGTGGCACGATTCACGGATAATTCGAGATGCACGAGATGCAGCACGATCGCCACGACAAATCACTCACCCCACGCGATTGGAACAGAAGGAAAGAGCTTTGCCTCCTGGCGATGGCGGTCTTAAGTCATCGTGTCGATGAATATCGAAGGTGGCCAAACGACGATGATAATTTGACGCGAGTCTACGCGACATCGCGCGTCGATCGATCGTGTTGCCTACGCTTGACTCGTCGGTAATGCAGGTACGACAAGAAGCATGCAAAACGTAGAACGATCCTATCGTTTCACGCGTCGATAATGCAGATGCAAGGAAAAACAATCCACGGGACGATTGGCTTTTCTCTTATAACGCAGATCTTCGCGACGAAAAAAAAAACTTACGAATTACAAGATACTCGCTAAACACGGCATAAAATACGAAAGCTGCAGATAAAATTCCATGTTGCCGTCCATACGCTTGTTTGCGAAACGATATAGCGATCGATGACTTACCGCGTCTCGTGTATATAGAGAGAATTCACGATCGTATCCATAAATATTTATATCTTGTCGAAAAGAATGACTCGGAAAAGAGGATTCTCTCTTTGTCCTCATCGAGAGTCCTTAACACGATGTAATTCCGTCCGAAGCGCATCGTTTTTACGCGACGGATCGATGGATCATTTTCCAAGCGTTACGCGCATTGTATATCCAGCGCAAGAATAGATCCTAAGCTCGGTCATCTTAGCGATCGATGCCACGAATGAAACGAAGAGAGAAAAAAAAAAGAGTATCCCAAGACTTTCGAAGAGCAATCATAGTCGGCGAGGGATCGTCGCGTTATTTCCAATCGACATTCCAATATCGAGTCCCGCGTGAAATAGTCTCGGCAAAAAAAGAGCGGAGCAAGAAAGAGAGAGGAGCGCTTCGATCCAGCGGCTTTGGCCTCCGGAGTGCGATGGCAAGCAAGTAGCGATAGCTCGCAAATCGCTTCGTCGCCGATAAAAGTGATTTCGATAAAGGGAAAGACAGGAAAGGAGGGAGGCGTGGTCGAAGAAAATAGGTTCGTTAAGCGGTGACCGTAGGCGGTAGGAGGTAAGTTTGAGGTTTGCTAAAACGGTGCGGTCGCGTTATCGAGCGACCCGGTGACCTCTCCGCGCAGGGAATCGATTATTTCAGGAGGCAGCTCGGGATGTTGACAGCGAGGGTAGTCGGTCATGGAGAGCCGTTCGGGCAGCATAAAGGACCCGATTTATTATCCGTCGGAGGGGGAGCCCGGGGAATCGGCCGAGAGGTCGAGGAGCTCCCTGGGCAGCCAGGAACTGCCGCCCCTCGACGAGGCTACGGCGCTGAAGGTGCCGAGGAAGTTCATCGCGAATTGGAGGCAGGCCTGCGACAGGACGCGCGACAGGACGAAGGATTTGCTGAAGAGGTGGAGAACGGTCTCCAGCAACGTGGACGATCTCGTCGTGCCGCCGACGGGTGCGAGGGAGCTGGAGCAGGGCGGCTGGAGCGTCCACGTTTGGAGTAAGTCGAGGAGGAGTTGGTGCGCTTAGCGCTTCCGGTGAGTCCGGAGGAAATTGGTTGCGCCGGAAGGAATCGTCGTACGATTTGTAGGGTGCGTAAAAGGATCCGCGCTTCGCGTTTGACGTTGGTCGGGCAAATTGTTTGCCTTCAAACTCGATAGCGGGATGCTCGTGTTGCGGATTTACTTCGTAGTTAGGTAGTTTCTCGCAATATTTGAACGCGATTTTAAATGCAAATCGGATAGGTCCGCGCGGCGGCGGAAGTCGCAAGGAGAGCGAGTCGATCGGCGTCAGACTCGTCGAGCATTTTTCGCATCCGTATTCCCGCGAGGAAGAAAGATTTTTTTACCTCGCGCTCGAGATATTTGCCGATTCGGTAACTCCTTTCGAAATTTCGATGCGTTCCTTTACGAGATTCGCTTCCAACAAAACTTGCGCTCGAAATCCTCGCGTTTCTTACTCTCGAAACAGCGATTTTTAACGTCCACGATTCTAAAATCCCAAAGCAACGTGGGTCAGCCGATATCCCAGCGACGAAAGTTTGAATCGGATCGAGGAATACGAGAAAGGTGGGAGCACGAGAACTTTGGCGCCCATACAGCGCGACAAGTTTTCTCATTTCTTCACGTATCTACTGGATCACGACAGGGACGGCTTCATCGATAGGAAGGACTTTCGCACCCTTTCGGAGGTAGGTTGGCGATCGATGCGCTCGTGATTCCAAATTTCGCGACTCCGCCGAGTATCGATCGACCGGCGCGACATGCCCGCTGGCCGGACGTCCAAAAATCGTATCCATATAGAGACGAGCGGAATGGAAAGATCGAAACCACATAGAGATTCGATGCTCCGTTTTCCACATTTTCCGCGCGTATCCAAATAAGCAGGGAGATAATAAGCAAGAATTTTCCCCGAGTTGCCCGGCGCGCGTCTCGAAGCGTAGCTCGACGCGATCGATTCGAATCGCAAATCCAAGGACGAAGGATGGTTGGAGCGATCTCGACGCTCGCGAGCACATCGGATTTCTCCAACCAAAGCCCTTCTTTCCAAACGATATCGCGCGATAAGTCTGTCGTCGTTGCAAAAGCGATTGAGAAGATTCGCCGACTGGTCGTGGAACGGGCCCGAGTATTTGCGGCTGCTGGAGATCGAGCAAGGGCTCGTAGAACTGATCCTCCAGGAGGGCAAGGGAGAGGGGGAGGCCGGCAGGAGGATCGACCTGGACGACTGGCTCTCCTGGTGGGCCGACGTCGTCGCGCCTCCGGCCGGCGCCAGCTACGACGACGTTCCCTTCTGGGTGAAGACCATGCCGAGGATGTTCTTCCTGGCGATCAACAGCGCCGGCACGGGGGTGATCAGCAAGAAGGAACTCGGCGCGTTCTACGGCTCGGTGGTCGGACTCGAGCCCGAGAGGATAGCCAAGTGCTTGGACATCGCTCACAGCTCTATGACCTCGGTAATCGAAACGAATCGACGATACGATTCCTCGCTTTGAAAGGCGCGCTTCGGAAATGCTCCGACGATTATGGATACGCTCGGCTATCGCTCGCCTTTTTTACGACGAGAATATCGTATCGAGCGACTAACTTAGCGTGAAAAAATTCGCGAGGAATTCGCACGCGCGATGTGGATTCTATTCGTGGCGAGAGGGCTCACCCTTTACGCCTCCTTTTTTTCAGAACGGAGATCATCCCCTCGGCTGGTCCCAGTATCAATTGGTGTTCGCCAATTTCCTGTTCGGCCGAGGACCTTTCGGTCCGGGCGAACACTTCCTGGGAATGACGGATTCCTGCATGATTCGCGGCAACAGCATACCCTTCCCGATCGACTATTCCGCCATGAACACGCCCAGGGACAAGCTCGAAGTTTACAGTCCCCACTGCAAGAGCACCAGGCGAAGCGTCGTCGTCTAGATTTCTCCCCACGATCTTGCGTCGGTCGTGCCGACCATTTCACCTCTTGCCCCGACACTCTATCCCTTTCTGCCCGATTATTACCGATATGCACGTCTATTCGAACCTGTAGCGGATGTAACGGAAAATTGCGTCAAAATATTTCTCGGATCTACGACTTTGACTTGCTTTTCTTTAACGCTGTGTATGCGTAGATCGCAAGAAGATCGTAGCGAGCAAAAAGGTATTTATCTGGCAAAATAGGGGGGATTAAGATTGTATATTTCTTACTTAAAGGCATTACATATCGTGCGTACATTTAATGCGTAACGCGTTGACGTTGCCGCAAAGGACACGAGCCGCTTAATTGTACAAAAGAAGGCAGTACGATACGTGTAAAAAAAAATGCGCGGGAAAGTCGGTAGGAGAATTTGTATATAAAATCGATTTTCGTCCATTGGCCAGTTTCGCCTTGGACGTCGTGAACACGGTACGAACAACGATCTTAAACGCTCTGCGCATAATCCTCCTTATATTACGTATGATCCATCGTATACGTAGGATAAATTTAACGCGACGAAAATGTTGTCCTTCCTCAAGGGCGACTCGATCGAACGATCAACAACGACGTCTACAACGATGATCTCTTATCGGCAGTAACGCCGGTACTACGTATCGAAGTGTCTAAGTATACTATATACATATTCAAAGACAAAAGAAGGTTGACGAGAGTAAATAGATCCGCCCGAATCGTCCGCGTAGAACGTGAAAAAGATGGATAATCTCTCCGGGACTGCGCTCTCGCGACATGGGGCCCGTTTTCACTGCTTTCGTGGTTCCAGTGTTAAATATACGCGGAAGCTGTATAGCGAAAGAGAGACCGATCGTCGATCGTGCGCGAGCTGTTAGAGGGAAGCCGATCCACGGCCCATTCCTCAAACGAAGAAAGTTCGAGCGCTTTATTTCGTTCCGCGAGACCCAACGACGATCGAAAGATCGAGTTCGCTCTCAAATCTTCCCAACCAATGATCGAGCTTCGAAGAAATTTTCATTCGATTCCCGCATTTAGCGCGCCTCCGTCGTCTTTCAAGATCAATCCACGATCTATTTCTCAGAGCGAAACTCTCGCGCGCTTTTCCTTCCAATTTGTATCGAAGAGTTATCGAGTTTTTCAAAAGTTTCCGTTCGATTCTTACCACAGTCGGAGCTCGGTCCCCTCTTCCACACGATCGACGTTCGTTCCGCTTTCGAGTAAAAAATATCGATTTTCTCGAGCGAGCTTAATTTCTACGTTAAACAAGAGAAAGGCACTGGGTGTGGGTGACACGCGTTTTTGGTCGAACACGAAGACATCGTTTCGCATCTGTCCCCTCCCTCGCAACGATGCGTTCCATCGTGGACGGTGGATAGACGGAGATTCGGTAAATGCACCAACAACGGCTCTGACGGATCCGATCCCTAGAGCCTTGCTCTCTAAACGGGCTTGGCCCACGCCGCGAGGACGAACGTCTCGATCTCGCACTCGTTCGTACCTCGTACAATTTTGAACAGACCATTCTCGCCCCATTGGTAGCCCCAGGAGTTTGCCACGAGCTGGAACAAAGGGTTTTTCTTATCGTAATTTTGCGCACCGCTCCATTCTTTTTTCGGACCGAGAGCTCCGTAACGCGATACGGTCCGCGATCCTTCGTTACGTTAAGGACGCGTGGTAGAATTAGAAGAGAGTGAGAGAAGACGGGCGAAGGATTGCTATGAATGCGAATTGAAATAAATGGATGTCAATTTTCCGTCGAACAAGGAATCGCGAGTCTTTGCAAGGCAGTGGTACCCAATACGTACCCAATACTTGACCGGTGGGCCACGGTACGTCGTTTCCTCGCCCCATCCTATCACCCTGACCGAGTGATACCCGGAATCGTGCAGCTCAGCTACGCGCGAGTGCTTGTACACGCCTCCTTTGTACACGAAGAAGTCCTGATAAACTCTCATGGTGGCTGAAAATCGAACGATCGTCATTTTGATCTCCTCCTTCCTTATTGGGAGCGCCGAGTTTTAATCTAGGCCCCTCGATGGTACATTTTTGCGCCTCCGCGTTAGAGTCGATTCTCCACGTACCTTGCACCGGGCCCGAGGTCAGGATCTCCTGCATTATGTCGGTCTCGTTGCCCAAGCGATACGCCGGGCCTACTTTGTACAATTCCGTTCTAAGTGGATTCGGTGGGTCGCGGCATCCGGCGGCCTTCAGGCTCGTCCTCTTGCGTAACTTGCACCGATCGTTGCCTCCGCTCCAAGGATAACAATCGTCGTCGACCAATCTGGAACAAAGTCGTTTTACGAAGCTCGTTTTTCTTCTCGTTGGTCCCTTTTTCTTTTCGTACTTGGGACATCTTTGCCGACCAACGCGCAAACGTTGCGTTGCATCAAAGTATGCGAACGACGTAGCTTCCGTATATGGATCGCCCGTCTAAATAGGGGAATACTCGGAGAATCGTGCGCCGTACCCAAACTTCCTCATGAAGAGCCAAGCTCTGTCCAGGTACCCTCCGTTGCAACCTTGTTGGCCCCTGTTGTTGCAAGAGACCAGCTGCTGCGCGCTCAGGTCGACGTCCTCGCCGCCCTTGCTCATTATGGCGAATCTATCGGAGGCGACGTCCGCCGTGGACACGGCCCAGGAGGCGCCGCACCAACCCTGGTCGAAGATGCCGGATATCTGCCTGGGCCAGTGGGATCTGGAGTCGAATTCCCGCGGTAGCGCTTCAGGATCGTATATTCGTCGCACCGGATTCATCTTGTATACCTGCGAGGAACGTTCCAAGGGCCATCTTTACGTTGTAAGGATGTTCGAGGGGAGTAGAGGCGCGGCAAATGAAGATAGGGGAAAATATTGGGAAGCATGGTCGATATTCGACGATCGACTTTGCAAATATCGGAAAGACATCGAGGTGGACGTCGCATGCTCACCGATTGAGACGGATTGAGAGTACCGAGTCGAAGCGTCACTCCCTCCTTGAGCGTCCTACCCCAGAATTCCGTGTAATTGTGGGCGTGCCATCCCAGGCTGCTCTGCTCCCGATTTATTTCGTTCGTCAGTTCCGGTTCTATCAAGCACCGATTCTCTTCGCACAGAACTTCCGCCCTTTGGCCCAGCGAGGAGCATTTGCTATCGTCGGGAAAGAAGAGACACGAGTCAGCCGATAAGAAGAAGCGGAAGCGGAAGTGGCGAAACAACGCGACGTTACCATGTATTGCAATTGACCCTCAACGTCTGCCCGTGATTGTACTCTTTTCCTTGGAAGAAACATCCTGAAAATTCGAACGATGGGCGGTGAGCGTAGCGAATGACGAAGCGTAAAGACGATATAAGCTATAGGGAGAGATCCTCGAAGGGATCCACAAGAGCGTACGAGCTCTCGAAATTTCGAACGGCGAGATAAACGCTTTGCGGCTCGATGAAATTGGCCGCCGTGGCGGTCTTAACGATAAACTCATATTCGTGGGAGGATGCGTTTCGATGTATTACGTCTGATCTCTTGAGGAGCCGAGGTGGCGTTGGGCACGATTCCTCGGCAGTGGCTCCAAAAGTCGGGGCAGCAGTCCTCCTCGCGCGATCGGTCGCAGAAGTCGTCGCAGTAGCACAAAGTCGCTAAAATCGGCGCGCTGCAATCGTCCTGTCGACCGGAGCAGCAGCCGCTCTCTCCGAACCTCGAGCCGCAGTAGGGGCCCGGGGGTAGGCCCGCGTAGTCCGGGATGCCCTTCGCGGGCGATGCCAGAAACGCGAAGGCGAGGATGGCCAAGCTGCGCCAGTGAATGCTCCGCATCCTACGGCAAACCGTTCTTCGTCTCTTACGTTTTTCTTTTTCTTTTTTTTCTTTTTTTTTTCGTACAAGCTCGATTTAACGGCCCTCCCCTAACGTGATTTTGAAAGCTCGCGACACGCGTATTATAAAGGGCGTTAAATTACACCGGCTGGCGCGAAGTAAGGAATCACCGCTCTTTCGAGAGCTCCGTATCTTTTGGAGCGGCGCGAGGATCGTCGGCTTCGCTAGGATCGATCGGGTTCAACCGAGGATGGGTCGGAAAGGCTTTATCCGGGCCATCCGGCGTTGAGTGGCAAAAATTCGGGCAGGGCCGATGGAGCGGATCTTTGGCGCGAAGAGACGAGCGTTCGTTCGGAAGACGTCATCAGCGGGCTCTCGAAGGACGTCCGTCCGGGCGACGACCGTGTCGAGGATACCCTCCGGTCGCTCTTGACACGCGACGTCCGAAAATACGCGCTCGCCACGATCCGATTTCGCCCTTTGCGTCATTCCGCGTAGAATTCCGGCCAGGTGCAGCCGGTATGCGGGATTCGGTAACACCTGGCAAGCAGCCCCGATGCTCGCTGCCAAACGCTTTGCGCCGTTCTCGCCGACGAGTCATCCCGTCTGCCTTGGAAGCTCTTCGAGGCGCTCCTTCGAATCGCTCGGTGCAGCGTCGCTGCCGCCTCGCGGCGAGAGGGAAAGAGGGAGAGGGAGGACGTGGAATGACGACGACGCTTGCGTAATATCCTCGCGCTGTCATCGAGGTAAAACCGCCCCGTAACCGTCGCCTCCTCCTTCCTTATCTCTCCGGTTTCCTTTCCCTCGGCGCCGAACGCGCGAACGCCTCTCCCTCCTGAAATTCGATTATTTCGATCTCCTCGCTCGAGATCCCTCACCGCGCCTGCGGATTGGCGCCCCGCGATTTTTCTCGGCGCCACCGCCTCGGCGATTTCCATAACGCGATGCGATAAATAACTTTCCGATTTACCGAGGATTAGATATACGTGGCGCCTAAAAATCTTTACCGCGCGATGCAAAAAAAAGATCGACGGCGGCACTTCTCGGTCGACGCTGGTGCTTTTAATTTTTTTATTTCGGAGCGCGATACGCGCGAGATGGGCATCGATCACCGTTTTATCCTTGACGCTTTAAATCGAATAAATCGTGTCGCGAGGCAATATTCATCGACCTCGCCGCCGGTCCAGGCATCGTTTACTACGGATCATATACTTCGAAGTCGCGAATCTATACTTCCCCGCGCGGGACATTATAATATTGATGGCATTTACCAGACTGGAACGAGGATCGAAGCCTCCTTCTGCTTCCTGACCTCGAGCACAGCCTTTGTTGCGTTGCGGACCGTCGTTTTATCGACCGCCTCCTGGATTAACGTCAAAACCATCGAACCGCCCAAAACGATTTACCCGTTTTTTTCTGTAACTTTTTTTTTCTTTCTATCCCTAACGATGCATTTTGAATTACCCGATTCCTTCGTTCCGCCATATCGATTGTACGATTAAATACGTCCGCTTATCCTATCCGTCTCCACCGACTCGTCGTCTCGCTGTTTCTCGCGAGGAGAAGCAAGATCCGTATCGACCACGACACAGCGGTGGACCAGTTTTATTATCAGCGATCGCGAGAAACGCGTAGGACAACCGAGTTCATTGGCGAGCGGACAATTAATGCAAATGCTTCTTGAGGGAGCGTGTAACTGGGTCGCCCATTTGACCCATCGTCCGATTTCTCCTTCTCCTCCGAATGCCGACCGCTCGACAAAATTCCTTTCCCTTTCGTCAACATTTCCATCGCCACGCTAACATCGACGATCGTTGAAGAAATTTTCCTCGATTTTCAACGGGTTTTCGATTAATACGCGAGCTATATTAAACGAACGGTAATGAAACCGACACAAATACGGAATACGCGTTTCTCCTCGTTCGAAGAATTCCGTGCAGCGAGGAATAGGGAGAGCGTTAGCGAAGAGAGGGATCGCGCAGATGCTCAGACTTGGTAATGGTCGCTTGGCCGACATCCAGAATGACACCATTGTAATTAGATATGTGTCTTCGATGAGGCATCGATCATTGGCCGAGTGCCCCGAAGGGTTGCGAATTATATCGTCGCGCAGATCCTTTTCGGCATATTAATAGCGGTCACGCGATGAGCTGCTCGTTAAAGTCTTGTCCGATATTTCGACGTTTCGAGGATAACGCGCGTTTTACGCGCAAACGAAGATCGATCCTTTTCGAGGAGCGCCACGTGGATCGATGCACCCGAGAACTCGTTTTCCATAGGTACGTACAGTACGTAAAATCGGTGGTGCGGCCGAAATAATTCGGGCGTTGGTTCCTACTGGATACTGGCCCATCTCCAAAGGCATCTCTAAGGTTACCAAGGTTAAGACGACAGAATTGTAGGGCTTCCAAATTAACGAGCCCGCTTTAATATTAGCCTTGAGGACCGAAGCGATTTAGGTTCCCTTGCCCGGGCCAAAGTCAATCTCGTTCCGTAATAATGTCACGATCGTAGCTGCCGACGAAACGAAGGCAAAGTGTGCGCCAGCGCGAAGCGAGTGAGGCCGGTTAAGAGCGCGGCGTGGGGGGGGAGCACGGAGCTCCAAACGTCAAAACTCTGCCGTTATCGTATCGCGTAAGATCTGTATAAGGGCATAATGGTTTGCTCGGCGGAGAGGGAGATTAGAGCGCGGCCAGAATTTCGAAATGTAACGACGAGAGAAACGCCGGCACCGGAGGGTTAACGCTCTTCGATCGGCTAAGGCGATTCGCGCAAAGCGTGAAATTAAGGTAGGAGCGGGATTAAGCCGCGTAACGAGACGATCTTGACCCATTTGGTTTCATTAACGGCATGCCGATGCGGTGCTCGCAATATCATCTAATCCGCCTACGGTGTAATCGCATCGGGAGAAACGCACGGCGCTCCTTTATTGAAACAGACGTGACTAACGTCGACCCTCGCCTCCGTCAACCTTCTCGAATCGTGCGGGGAAATATCCAGCTCTTACGAAACGACCTTCGGTCCTTCCTCGTTCCTAGGAATGCACGATTTCCGAATGGAATCGAGAAGCCTCTCCTTCTCGTCGACATCGACCGACAAAGAGGATCGCAAAGACATTTCGTCGATCGACGTCCGTACACCTCTGGTCGGCGGTCTCCGCGCGTGACGTCAGTGTCGGAATTACTCGCCGAAGGGTGTCAACGGAAAAGTATGCAACCTTTATCGCGGTCGCTCCTCTCCCAACCGGTGTGTCGGCGAGCAAAGCGATACGGAAAAACGCGACACGTCGATCGTGCGAAACTCATCGAGGATGTCGGCCGCGCTCGGGGGAGAGGGCGAATAAGGGGATGGCGCAATGCCGGAAAAACGGCGCTCGACGCTCTCCCCGGTCGGAGGCGGACGATCTCGTGGCGCGTTTAACGCCTCCTCCCCTGTATTCAGGATCGAGGCGGACGGAAAGAAGAACGCGCGTTTAATTTGCCGGCTCGATCTTTGCACCATTTCGTACGATGCGTAAAAGTCATTTCTTCGCCGTTTATGCGCGGCTTCTTCGTTTACGACTATCCCTTTTCTCATGTTTAGGAAACCAAAAGTGGGACACCGTGCCGACATATAGGAGCACCGATTGCAACTCCGTGTATCGTAGTCTGAACGATCGCGACTCGCGATGCTACCGATTTCCCTCGAGGGATATTTTAATCCGCGAATAAATTTTAATCAAAACCGAGGGATGACGCAATGGTCGGACGTTAACTTCAACGGAGCGAACGCGGAGCGGCGTGCCGGCGGCGGCCCAACGAGTTTTAGATCGTAATTACGGTTTAAATTCCTGGAGCATCGCGTCAACCGTGCAAGGTTGATTTATTTTCCATTCATCTCGAGGAAACGTCGAGGGAACCGCTACGTCGAGGAAACGCGGATCTCACGGACAAAAGTTTCTCTCTCTCGCGACCCATTGATACGCACGGACGTAAGTTCGCTGTACAATAGCGCGGTTACGATTTATTCGTCAGGTTGTAGCCGCAATGACCGCGTATTATCGTCGAACGAACGAGATTGGATCATCGTTACGGTCTAAATTCCTCGAACCTCGCGTCAACCGTGCAACGTTGCTTCATTTTTTCGAAGGAAAAATTCAAATGCCAAGAGGAAGATAAAAAAAGAGAGACGAACGCGCGAGGTTCGATCGTCGTTCGATCCAGTCGGGACCGTCTGCTCGGTGTCTCGAGCATCGAATCTACCAAACGTTAAATATTCGATTATAATGGATATTCCGCGGCTCGTAAACTCGATCGACCCAAAACCAACGAGCGAATCCGGTTTCTGACGATTAACGAGCGTTAATAGGCAGACGTAAAACCATCGAATCAGCGATTATAATGAGCGTGGAATAAAAACTTTAAATCAAGAGGGTAACGTAAGGCGTATAACGATCAAGGATTCCGTACCACGTTCGTCTACGCTACGAAACTCTGCGGAATTAGAATGGATCGCCCAAAATGTAAAGGATTACCAAGACGTGGATAAGCCCACAGACATAATACCGTATCTAGAGCGCTCCAATATCGATTCGAGACCGAGTCGCGCCGTCGATCGCCCCGATTATCCTGGGGGCTTGGCTTATCTCGGCCTCCAGAGACGTTAATTGCGAGGATTCATCGAAACGTGGGCAAGCCGTGTTCTTCGAGGACACCTTTCGCACGAATTTCCAACGCGAAGGAAACCGTTAGGCTCTAGGGAGGAGGACGATCGATTCGTAATACGCTTATTCCGGCGGTTAGGGGTCTCTCCGTAAGTATCGACGAGAGAATCGATCGCGCGTCTCGAACTCCCGAGTTCCTCGTATCAATGACCTAACGCGATTACCGTTTTCCCCGAGACGTTAATTACGCGGACTTATCGAGGCATCGTTAAGGTCTCTTCCGCTCGGAGGCATCTCTCGGGAAAAGAGGTTACGGAGAAGGCTCGATACGTGTATTTTTAAATGCGTTTCGACATTCCGTGCCTCGCTTTCGGGAAAATAAACACGAGGCGCGCCGTCCGCGCCCTTCCCTCCCCCTCGCCAAATCCCCCCTGCTTTATATTCCGACAGTGCTTATTTTTATGGTACGTACGAATACCCGAGGAGGACGGTGCGGAATTTAAACTCCGCCATTCTCGATTCGCGACCGTTCCCTCATCCCAAGGTGAGCTCGCCGTTGCAACAGCGGCAAAACGACCGGCCTTTCCTCAAACGAATCTCCCTCTTTCTTTCGGTAGGACCGAAGGATCGGCTTCCTTGCCTCGTCCCTCCTTATCGATTATAGGCGTATCGCGAAATGCGCCTCGAATATTTTAGAAATCGGGGTACTCCCTTGCGTGGATTTGGAGCGGCAAAATTCCGCTCCTACGAACTCATCTCGCGGGTGACTCCGGTCGGCGCGGAATAAAGAAAGGGAGCCGGCCAGGCAATGATCGCGCGGAGCTTTTCTTGCGTCAACATTGAAACGCGTGCCGGGCAATTTATGCGCGCCGCCAACGTGCGAGGAACGACGCGCGACAAATCTCACGACGAGCCATTACGCGGCCCAGTATAGGCGCCTTTCTGCTCCACATACGAATCTCTTTTACGAGCAGAAGCTCCCCTCTCGAGCCTCCCTTTCGATACACGTCGCTCCACGAATCGCTCTCTCGGCGTTCCATTCTTCCCTTCGTTTATGTCGGAGCTCGAGCGCTCGGATCGCTCGACCAAACGGACTTTTTATCGCCGAATCCACTCGCCCCTCCTTTGCTCTTCGCTACCGATCGCCCGATTTCGTCCGCGCTACTATCCATCGTTTCGACGCCGATTTCGATTTCTGGGGCCTACAGTGGCCCCGTAACGAGCAACAAATTCCGCATCGACGATGCGAGAAACGGAAGGCATGGAATTTTGATCCTCCAGGCAGGGCTGTAGCTTCTTCCAGATCGTCGTCCCTCTTATTTACGCGATGCTTCGATATCGTATACGACGAAGCGATGACATAAGAAGACTTCTGGCGATATAACGTTGCGCCGAGATAAAAGGCCGCGTACAACGGCGAGATTGCACCGAACGATTCTCCTCTCGTGGGCGGTACGTCTCAGCGCTGCGCGATAAACGCCTCCTCGCGCTTTTGACGATGGCCGCGCTCCTTTCGGCTCCCGAAAGAGGACCATTTCGATCTCCCCACTACTTTAATACCGATTTATTTAACGGCCAGCTCATCGTACGCGCCGCGAAATTGTTAACGTTAAAAATAACCCGCGCGTCAGGCTAACGGGCTTTACTCCGAGGAGCGAGATACGTACGTATCTCGTCCGTTTACGTCCATAGTTCACTCGGAATAACCAGGTAATACGTTTGGCTAACGAGGAGCGAAGCGCCAGAAGAGCGAATACGCCGAATTTATATCCGGGCCTCGATTCGCCGCGTCAATGACCCGCCAATATTTGTATCCAAGCTCGCACATTTGCGTGCATCGCTTGGATTATTTATTCGGATAACGTCGATCGAAGCAGCCTTGTCGTTTTAAAGCAATATTGCGCTCCCCGTTCGGCGAGCGACTTTTGTATCGGACGGTATTTAGGTTTAGAACTCGTCGAACGATTACGCTTTAAGTCTTTCGGCAGACTTTGCCGAGGAGTCCCGTTCCTGTTTTTTTTTTTCTTCTCGAATCTTCCGCTGACATTTTGGACAACGTATTCGGGCTCCTCGTTTCGCAATAACCGTAACTTTCTGCCCGTACGCCGGATTTGTCCGTTGCATGCATATGAAGAAGTCAGGTTTATTGCCGCACGCTTCGCCGTGATTATCGATGGAAGCTGCGGAATTAACATACGCGTAACGCGACGCTCGATGCAAAGTTGTGAAGAAGGCAAAAGGTTAACGCCAATTTCAAAGCGTTCGCCCCATTTGTGCGCGCAACGTTATTTTCAGGAATATTTCGGTAGGAACCGGGTGCTCTCTCGATAATACGGAATGTCTCGAATAAATACGCTTTTTCGGGATACCCTTTGTCGATATAATCGATCGATAAGCCTGGCCCATTATCCATCGCATTTAGGAACGGTGCATCGAGTTTCTTCCTTCATCGCGCGAAGGGATTCATAAATGATCGTTTATTCTATTCCGAATACTCCTTGGGGATTACTCTTAACCCTGGTAACGTTCTTTATCCTTGTATCGATACTCGTGTCTTTCTATCCACCGCGTAAAGTTGATGAGCTGCGCCATAATAATCTTGCAATATTACTCTTTGGGTAGTGTTTCAAAGCAGCCAAGATACGAGGCGTCAGATAAAACCCTAATCTTTTCGGTTACTCCTCGTTTCACGCACCGAGAAATGCCATTCGCGATCTTACTCGAATAACGACGGCAGAAGGATTGCACCGATTTTATTCAAACACGATTTTCGTAACCTCAAAGTAGAAGCTAAATACGCGCGTGGGATCGATGAACGGGAGTGCAAGATATTTGCAAAGAAGTTGGCGAGAGATCGACCATCGGTCCGAATTTCCCACATCGGGCAAATCTCACTAGTGTCAGGGGCCATGGCATTTGCGTATCTAATTTGTTCACGAGTATTCGGCTGACCGATAACGATGCAAAAGATAACGCAACGCCGATTAAAACTCGGCCAAAGCGATTAAACGCCAAATCGGTACAGAGCGTGGCTTCGTGTAGACCACTGCCAAAGCATCGCTCCTCGATCCTATCGACGATCAATAACGTTGCGTAAAAAAAATAACCCCGCCATATAGAAAAGGCAAAGCGAATAATCCTGCAAGGAGTGAAAATGTCAAAGGAAAAAAAAAGGGAGGACGAATAGTCGTGCAGGGTGCAAAAAGGTGTCGAAAAACGTTGCTCTTCCATTCTCCCGATGGAGAAAAATAAAGGAAATAATCGTAGGTCGAGTGGTAAGGACAAACGTCATTGTGACATCCAGAGCAATCTCTTGACCCCGCGGTTCAAACGGACGGCGAATAAAGTCGTACGGGCCGACAAAGTCTAGGAAAATCGATGACATCGAGGCGCCGATAACACGAACAACATTCGCGAATTTTGACGTCTGAAAAGGCAGGGCTCGAAGGTCCAAAGGTCCCAAAGACGAAGAAAACCGACGGTCGTGCGACATTCGCGCATCGAGTCCTGGTCCGGCCTTTCGCGATATAAACGTGGACTGTCACTTACTCGAGACCTTTGAGAATCCGTCGGGTCCAGGGGGACGATCAAGTTCTTGGTGGCTCCCCGGTTGGCATGTGCTTGCCAGGGTCGTAGGGCGGCGAGGGAGTACGAAGGGAGAGGAAGGAGTCGGCGACGTCGTAGGTCGGGACGAAAGGGCGCGATATTCGTCTGCCGAAGGAGAGGCGAGCGCCGGTTCAAAAGGAGTTGACACTCGGCCGAGGTATTTACCAGAGAATAGCCCGGTGCTGGCGGCTCGAAAGCGCGAGCCTAACTGACCCGCGGAGACGGGAGGTAAACGCAAGCTAAACTAAGTCTCGGTATCACAATTCGGTTCGAACCACTAAGCGGGTGGGAGCTGCACGGTGGTGTAGAGTGGATAGACCTCGCGGAGGCGGGAGGTAAACCCGTATTAAACCCGGTCAACGAGGGAGGCTCTCAGGCGCGTCCTCACCTATCTTTACGAAATTTACCGGAGCGCTGGGAACCTGCGACGAGCGTCAACATCGTTTCGGCCGTAAACGTGTCCAAAAGATTTCCATATTCGCCACATTCGACTTACGATTGGACGTTCGTCCGAGCGTTACGACAGAAAAAAGTTCGAGCAGCGGGATGGAATCTGGGAGTAAAAGTTACGAATCTTGAATGACCGCGAACGTGCCACGATGGCCGTGGAATAAATCGGCTCGTTATCCGTATGTATCGGGATACGCGATGTTTTTAATGCTCGAGATTTATACGTATCGGCAGAGGTATGGACAGTGCGCCCATTGCGGATCAATGATTTTTCGCGTAATACCTGGCACGTAGATTAGCTGTTTCGCGACGAGTACTTACGCGAAATAATTCAGCGCTCGTCCCTCGGTCCAACCTTATGCTCGATCTTCTCGGAGACCTGGAGAGACCAGTGTTGACAATTCGACGGTCGGAGAGTAATTGATTGCCAGAAACCGGAGGAAATTATGAAGCCAACCACGTTATCGCAGTTTCCCTCGGAGCTCCTTTCGTCGCAACCACCGGAATTGCTCGTGACTACATCCGCGCTCTACGTCATCCCCGGTGTGTGCAAATCGCACGAACCATCCAAACACGGGGTGCCACGAGGAAGGAGCCGAGAATCGGCCTGCGTCTCGAATATTATGTATCATTACACAAATTTCTCATATTCCTTTGTATACGACGCGGCATCATTTGTATCGTGGTATCTACGACGCGATGGTGCTCGTAGTACGGTATGACACGGCGCCAAAAGTTTCGTACTTTTATCGATGTAGACGCGCAAAAAACTACTATCCTATGTACGTACACGCAAATTGTGCACTACTTATTACACGTAATGTATCGGATATACGCGCGACTGCATATGCGCATTCCAACTTTCTTACCGTACCGAGCTCCTTTGAGATCACTTTTTCTTTGCGAAATCTCTTGTAGATCCTTGCCGTCATTTTTGTACGGGTACGTGATCCACGGGATGTGCGTAACCCGCCAATTAGTCCAGGAGGTGAACTTAATTGGATTGGCTCAAGGCTACCAAAATGCGGTACGATTAAAAAGAGCGGCGATTTATCTTGAGGGAATGATATCATCGTGACAATACGGCGTATTCTAGGACGATTTGCCACCGCGTCTAATGCGCGTATAAATAAACGGCTAAGTGCCGCCACTACATCGTACATATTTCCGTTGGATAAAGGAGAAAAGAAAGGTGGATAAACGACGACACGCGCGAGCAACGAATGATTTTCGAGAATTCGTCGATTCTTTGTAATTCGGTCGACTATCGTTCATTGTATCGTATATTTTATCGGCGATGTTTTAGAATAATCATATGAGCGTGACGAACAAACTTTCGATTGTTTTTCTACTCTTGTTTATTTGCAACGAGCGCTCGAGAAATTTCGTCCATCTTTTATCGCGCAATTTAGGGCGCATTTTGAACCAAAGCTGCAGAACGATTTGGTTGGCAAAGGATAAACAAATTTTTTAGGCAACAAAGGGTTAAGGACGGAGGATAAGACGTTCACCAGAAACGCTCGCTCGACCTTAATAATTCCTCACCTCGGAACGACATTGAGTCTATGAATGATGTTAATTCATGGAAATCCTACGATGCAACCGTACTTATGTAATTCAACGAGAATAGCTCTAAGGCCTGTGATCTTTCGCTATTCGTGAAGTCAAAAAAACAAGTGCCGTGCTGAAAATAACACTATGATCATTAACGGTACCGGACGAATGGTCCATTGATTATCTGGAAAAGAACAAGTTCCGTAATTTATTCGATGGCCTCTTTTTAAAACAAAGAAAGGAATATATGTTTAACGAAAGAATACGGAAGAAAGAACTTTAACAGTACAATTAATAAAAAGCACCTCGTTATTTTTCTGTCTCGATATCAAACATAAATTTATAATGGAATGTAGGAAAAATATGTGATGATAAAAGGATGAAAAGGAGTACTTAATAACATATTGGAGAATAAAACTGCGCGTTGATCTAAATGGAACAATTTTAAAAGGCAAAAAAAAACGGGCTCGTCCGGGAGTTGAACCCGGGACCTCTCGCACCCTAAGCGAGAATCATACCCCTAGACCAACGAGCCGGTTCTTGAAAATTTCTTCTCGAAACACATATATATACGCATACAGTGTGCTCCTTTTCAACATGTTCGATATTTTCGGCTGTAGCTATAAGTAAACGAGTTCGTATACTCCGTATATCTATGATATCAAATACAGCGATCGTTTATCGATCGATGAGTGTCATGTTCGTCGGAAGAAAAAGAGAAAACGAGAGGAAGGAAAAAGGAAAAAATATTTTTCAATTCTTCGAAAAAGATTTGCAAGATGCATAAATAAACGAACGATGCGTGGCTTGGTAGTAGGCGTGGATTAAAAATTAAACAGAAATTGGTAACGTACACGCGCGAAGTTTACACGATCTCGTTCTGAAAAAACTTGCATCGATTGCACGACCGATTGAGAGCGGAGGAAGGGCAGTGAAGATATTTTCGTCACTGTAAATAGAGCTCGGACGATATAGCGTCTCTATAAAGAGTGCTCTCACGTTTCTTTATTTCGTGGAAAGTAATTCAACACGGCGCGGCATGTAGGTCAGGTTTACAGGTCCGAATCCAAATCGTTCTCGAGCGAATCATTCCTATGTGTACATAACCTTTGTAACCATCGACGCAGCGCATCACGCTTATATTCGTCCCTCTAATTTTGAACGATGCATATGCGACCGGATCGGAATTCGAATCCAGATATCGTGTATGATAATTATCCGTAAACCACGTTTCTCACGGATTTTAGCGTCATAACTTCATCTCGAATCGTGTGTGACCTCATATTCTGAAAAAAAAATTTGATTATTATTCAAAATATTCCAAAACCGATCCACCAAAAATCGCTCAATTAATAGAATATCTGAAAGATGGCTAAAGGTCATTTAACAGAATTACCAATGTATTATTGCTGGGATTTAATCGAATAAAAAGTAAAATTGCGTAACGATGAAATTCATTTTTGTTTACAAAGCTGTACACACTTGTGGATCAACCCGATATGTCGTACGAGCCATATTCGAAAACCTGTGCGGGCAAGTGTTGCCATATCAGGTAACGTGAAAGCAAACGTATCAACCGGGCGCCGTGGCTTAGTTGGTTAAAGCGCCTGTCTAGTAAACAGGAGATCGAGGGTTCGAATCCCTCCGGGGCCTCAATCTGATTCAAGATTTATTTTTTTTTTTTTGCATATTGCTCTTCGTAATTTCTTATACATCCTGCACATTAGTCGTTGTAATAAGGAATAAATATACAATATATTATAGAAAAATTTGGTTAACTTTTTTTCATGGTGCAATTCGTAGGAACAATTTGTAATATCATAAAGTGCATACGATGTTTAATTAATCGTCGGTTTAAATAATTGCGTTGATTATCTGCTTTTGCTTTTGAGCATTTAAGTCGTATAAATCTGAGCGCTATTAGGAAACGTTCAAATTTCCATAAAGATTTGGCCTAGACCATCGAAGCAATAATAGAATCTCATTTCCTGCTAACGAAAGTGGCCGTAATTCTCAGTACCGGTATAAATACGATTATCGTCTTACGCATATTCATAGCTCGTTAACGTGAAATCCGTTGCGATCGTTCTGGGAACGTTCAAGTGCCTACAATGCGTCTATTCGTCAATTTGAATTATACACAAAAGCGTGTCAATTCGTTTATAACGTCGGCAAATCCAAAAGGCGCAAGGACAATCGCGAGACGATCGAATTTTTAAAGTATAAATATTATTTTCTAGATTTAAAAGTAATGGAGATCGAGTTTGGATTATTTCCAGCATCCTCGAGTAAATGTTAGTCTTGAGATTTAAAAATAATGTTAATGTATTATTTTCTGCAGTTGAAAACAACTTAGCTCGAAAGTACATCGTTTTCAATCGATCTAAGATCAACACGTTTATTTCTGCTACTATGCAGATGCATGAATCACGAAATAAAGGTTTATTTATCCATACGTCGTCGCGATCGATCGTGCCTCTCGTTTTTCGGCTTCGTGCCAGTGTAAAGCGTCTTGAGAAAAAAAACACTTATTTACACATTAAAATGTGCTACGATCGTTGATCGTAGAAATAACGAAGGATAAGGATGGAACTCAAAGGCAAACACGCCTGAAAAGAGAGAAGGGCCATTTTCTCGCGGCGATCAACCTAATCGTAACTCTGATCGTTATATTTCACAAATGAATCGAAACCCCTTAAAGAACGGAGACGGCATTTTTTTGGCGTTGGATAAAACCAACCAATGACCCACCGACGAATTTTCTTCCGCCCCGTGCTTTGTGGTTCATCCTGTGGTTCCCGATCTCGTTACCGGTTTCCGGGTTAAAAGTCCTTATCGAGGCGAAAACCTTTTATAGCAAAGGCGCGATAAATCACGAAGATAACGTAGCCTGGATCAAGCAATACGACGTTCACGACAGAAATCCATTCGATTCCTCAGCGATTTATCTTTCAACGTTGAGTTATTTATTTATATTTATTTGATACGAAATTTGATAGGAAAATCGATCGTCTTCGTAAAAATTTTGGTCGGCAAAACGAGGTCGGTTGCGTGATCGATACGGGAGCGCCGAGCTATGGCAACGAAGAGAATTAAGCGCGCACGCGATTCCTCGAAAGACAGTGTACAAACATATTTCGCATCGCATCGAAGATTCGTGCACTTATCGGCGACCAAAGATGGGAAATACGGAGAGCAATGTTACCAGCGGCGTTAAGAAACAAACCGACACCTCGTCGATCGTACTCTACAAATTGGTCGACTTGAAAGGTAGCCGTTGATCATCGCGACAACAGCGTGTATTTTAATGGTGAACGAACGGTAGAAAAATCGTGCTTTACAAATGAGCGATAGCGAGCTTTCGTTTTCCGAGCGAGATCGTCCAACGTCAGCGGATATTCCTTCCCGTAGCATTTTACAGAGTATTTATCCCAACATCCTTGATCTCCGGACACTCGTGGAACGTGATGTAATTAATTAGCACGGAGTAATCGAAAGTTGGTCGAGACAGCGTGCCGAGAGCATCGAACGGGTAGGGCGTGTAAACCTATGAACGATGGATTAAAATTGGCGCAAGCGAGGCTCGAGGCGAGAGCTATAACCGAAGTTCCACGGTTATCCGTTATTGGCCGTGAGTCAGTGCACCAACTTGGAGTAGTGAAGTGCTAATGTCCGCTATTCGGCCGATCCTTACAAGTGCCCGAGACTCCTTGGTCCAAATACCCGCAGCCCTGACGCAACGGGCCCACGTGCCTTTGACGCCAAAGATTTAATATTAACGCCCCGATTTCACGCTCCGCGTTAACGAGGAAACGAGAAGGAAGCCTAGCGTTCGGATTAACGCCTAGCGGCCATTGCGCCCTTCTCTCGAGGCCCTCGCACTCTTGTACGGGCCCTTTGAGCATCGATTCCGACTCCTCCGATCGTATATCGTAGACTTTCTTGCCGAGTAATCCTGGCAAGTCGTATATTACGGATTCTTTCGACCTATTCCAAAAGTCGTGCATCACCGATTTTCTTGCCGCTATTGCCGACGGTTAAACGTGGCCCTTCGGTCATTATCCGATTGATCTTTCCGTACGACGTTCTTATGGAAAATCACTGGGAAGAACGTTGTACCACTTTCAGGCGGTGGACTCTTCGTGGACATGATGAAGAGAGCAACGCAGACGAAGCAGTACGCCGAGTTGGATCACGCGATGAGAACGAAAGTGGAACCGTTTCTGTACAACAAGGGAAGGGGGAAGTGGATACCCATTGACAAGCTGGTTCTGCTCCGAAACAAAGATCGTCCAAGGCATAAGATGGTGCGACGAGAACGTCCCGTCCGATCTCGTTATTATTCGTTCGAGTTCGGTCGTTCCAGCCGCGATCGTTGTTCGGATAAAAGCAGAGATCGGACGTGTGGCATACGTTGACTTTCGAAAGATCTAGAATTAAGGAACGACGATCGTTTTCCATCGTACCTCGATGCATTTTGAAAACTTTCGCAGCTGGCGCCATTGAGAGCTATGGAGAATCCGGCGGATTACGACATAGACAAAGATATGGGAGAGGAGGAGGTGGACGAGACGAAGATAGGTAAGGCCCCTCGGACCGTAAATATAGCGCATAGACCTAAAAACATACCCATTAGGAATAAGATGAATGATCCGTAAAGAAGAAAAAAAAAAACAATGTTCCGCCATGGTGATGTTGCGATGGAAATATTTGAAACAGACAAGAGCAAGCACAGGCTGGTATGCTGGAGTCTGAGCGAGAGAGGGGCCGTCGGCGAAACCATTCTTCATCTTTGCATGCTAAATGCCACCGCCATTCATGCCGACTTGGCCAAACGACTATTGCGCTTCTACCCGAATCTCATCAATGATATTTACATAAGCGACGAGTACTACGGTAGGCCCTATTTACATTCAAGTACACGATACACCAACTCTATTCCAAGCCTAGTTTCCAAAGCCCGCGAACCCGTTAATCTCGTCCCGCACATGCCCAGAAAGTTTTTCAAAGTAGGACGAAAGCGCGTTAAACTCACCATTAGCGTCTATCGAAGATTCATCCACGTCGAGTTTTTCGAGCGAGCTCCCGAGAAGCATACCGGCCTTTAATTTTCCCTCGATTCAAAGGCCATTATTTATTCGCGTGGATTATTTTGAGAAAGGTTTCGAAAGGTGGACGAAAATACGCGAGACGAGTCAAGAGTATAGGGTTTCGAAACGAGATCGCGTTTCCGGGCAGGAAGCTATCGTCGATTTTCTCTCTTTGATGCATTAGGGGAGAACGTGCTGCACATAGCGATAGTGAACGAGGATCCGTCGATGGTGAAATTTTTACTGGACAGCGGGGCCGACGTCCACGAAAGGTGCTTCGGTAACTTCATGTGCCCGGAAGATCAAAAGGCCTCGAGGCTCGACAGCATGGATCACGAATGGGTCACCGTTAGCCCGGAAACCAATTACAGCGGGTGCATTTCATTATCTCCGTATGAAACCATTCGCGAACGCTGCATTCGAAACGATTTCAATGGATATTCTGACGAATCGATCGTACCGAACCGAGAGTCTAATCCTATAATCTCAAAATGGGGTAACTCCGATCAAATCGGCTTGTATTTCATGCTATAAGATTACGCGGGACTCGAGGTTGAAGTACGATCCAAGTGGTAAACTCGGGAAGAAATTTGGGTTAAAGAGGGTTAAGTTTGACGCTCATCCTACGTAATTCGGCGGCCTTCCTCGTGGGGGTTAAACGATTCTGACTGCCGTTGATCGTAAACAGGCTCATCCATCAGAGATTTCAATGAGAAGCGACGACCGTCTCCACGTGCCTTCACCGAAAGAAGTCCTTTCCATTAACGACACCTACACTAACGCTCGCGACTATGCGCACACCCGATCGATTCGCACGGACGTCCTATCGAAACTGTGCATTAAAGTATCGAGACATTTTTCGAGCAAAGATTTTACGATCTTTACGATCTTAGCATTTTTAACAATATATCGAAAGTACTTTTCACGCCGCACGTAATAAACGACGTAAGACGAGTATTGTACTCTTTTCCCCTATCAGGTACGTTTACTGGGGCGAATATCCATTAAGCTTCGCTGCCTGCCTCGGCCAGGAAGAATGTTACAGACTCATGTTGGCCAGAGGCGCGGATCCGGATAAACAGGACACCAATGGAAACACGGTGCTGCACATGTTGGTCATATACGAGAAATTGGTACGTCTCCTTCCGGCGATGAACGCCCAAACTTGGCGATTAATATCCTATCGTACAACATATCCCCAATCCCGTAAAAGTCGAATGTCAAACGATCGCTTTTCGAGTGCATCGCGCAGATTCTCGTAAAGATATACACGACTTGAAATTCTTTCGAAACTCTCAGACGACTTTCGACATGGCCTACGAAGTCGGCGCGTCTCTGTCCGTTAGAAACGCTCAGCATTTGACGCCGCTGACGCTCTCCGCGAAATTAGCCCGGATAGAAATGTTCTTTCACATTCTGAACATCGAGAGGGAGATTTACTGGCAAATCGGCAGTATAACGTGCGCGGCTTATCCACTCTCCCTGGTCGACACCATCGACGTCAATACGGGGAAGATCAACAACGATTCGGCCCTCAATCTCGTCGTATTCGGCGTAAGTCCGTTTACTCTAACCGGTATCGCGAGTAGAGCGAAGAGTCCGATCGCGTCCAATAACGATGCTGATAATCGTAACGTGACTTCAGGAGAAGGACGAACATTTGGAATTGATGGACGGCACGCTGGTAGATCTTTTGAACGCCAAGTGGAATACATTCGTGAAATCTCGGTAATTCCCATTACGAAAATTTAGGGTTCGATCCTTCCTCGCTTTTGATCCGAATCGTCCCAGACGATCCCAGATGTCCAAACACTCGGAAGCGGTAGCACGCATCTAATTCTATCGACCAGTTTTATTATCGAACAGCATAATTCATTTGGCCCATCGAGTTCCAGATTTTACCGACAATTCTTCCTCTTCTGTTTCTACTTCGTACTGTCCTTGGTCAGCTTCACCTTAAGACCGGGCCCGATCGTTCAAACGTCGTCGAGCACGACGACGATCGATCCAACGACCGACCCAACGAGCACTGCGAGCAACTTGACCAATTTCACGACGAATCGGATGCCCAAGTCCTTCGCAGGCTCGGCTCTTTCTCAGATCGTCACGAGAAACCTCGCGGAGAGCGTGATCTCGAGTCTAAGCTCGAGCCTAAACGTTTCAGCGGAGTCTCTCGAGAGGATCAGATCGGAGATAACTTCGAACTTCGGCCCGACACTCCGCAACATCATGATTCTCGTCGCCGAGGAAGCGGGATATTATTTGATCAACGCGACGAATGTCACCAAAGAGTACACCGCGGAGGAAAGCTCGTACGTTCGAGAAAATCTAACGAGCGAGTACCCTTTGGACGCGACGAACAAGACCACGCCCGAAAGGAATTTTTCGACTGAAATACGGGTGCGACAGGCGGCGAGCTCCGGCGAGGATGATTGGTACGGTCGATGTAATATCGAGTTAAAGAAGTCGAATAACAAAACCGATAAAGATGCTTGGTTATTCCGTATAACTCTCATTTACAATTTCTTCCTTCACGGTCAACGTTCTCTCTCGAGTTCCATAACCGAGATTCGCTCTTTATCCACCCATGGAATAGGTGGGACGACCTAACGGAGGAGTGTAGATTGATGCAATTGGCGACGTTAACCGCCAAGATCCGATTAACCGCCGAGGTGCTGATGGAATTTGCGGCGATACTTTACATACTGGCGGCGCTAAGAGAGGCGAGATTTCTGGGGCTCAACATGTTCATCGAGAATCTCGTAAAGTATCCCTACAAGCAAAATCTCCCGAAGATATGAATCGTGTAGAAAACGCGCGTATGAAAATACGTCGTCCGATGTTCACCGATGAAATTGACGAGACTCTTCTCGATGCGGTTGTCCTTCGAAATCGCTGAAAATGGAAGAGGTAGCGATGTGCGATTACAGGGCGAGGATTATTTACAGATGACCGCACCTTCGAGAGTGATGTTCCTCTTTTCGTGCTGCATCCTGCTCTCATTTCCATTCCTGAGACTCGCCTGCGCCGACCAAGTCGAGGACATGTTGGCGGTGGTCGTTATGCTCACCACGGCACCGTACTTCCTCTTCTTCTGCAGAGGGTTCAAGACCGTCGGCCCGTTCGTCGTCATGATCTACAGGATGATAATGGGCGATCTACTGAGATTCGTTTGCATCTATCTGATATTCGTCATGGGTTTTTCCCAAGGTAAACGGCTGGCAAGGAGACCGTCGACTTCGCGCGTCGCGACAAGGCTCTTTTGGAATTTTCGTGAGAAAATCCTGAGCTACCGCCTCGATCGCTCTTAAGCCTTTGCGCCGTGGAACTCGCACCCGGTTAAGTAATTCCCGCTTTTTTCCCCTCACTATCCTAATGGAGGAGTCAAGGAGTAACGGTATCGTCGTCGCAGACGCGCTTATGATCTAATCGTACGCCTTTGCCACATCGAAGGCGACATTGACACACATAGCGGTACTGGAAACTCTTGCAAGCCGCGCGGAATGTTGCCGAAGGAGGCACTGTGCCAAGGTCGCGCAACGTTAACCCTCCATAGTCGACGTTTCTTTTAGGTTTCGACACTCGCTCATTCCTTAATCCTCGTTTCTCTCTTATCTCGGGCCTTAACGAAATACGCTTATACTTTGCGTATGAAGTAAGAGAGGGAGGACGTAAGGAAAGGAAGGAAGATCAATTCTTTTTAAGATAAGATCTTTTGTTGCAGCGTATTACATTATATTCCTATCGTTCGATAATCCCAATACTCCGGAAGGAGTGGACGATTCGGTTTCGAATCCAATGCCATCCCCTATGGAGAGCGTGATGGCTATGTTTCTTATGAGCATGACGAACTTCGGCGACTATTACGGCGCATTCGAGAGGACGGAGCACGAGTTGGAAGCTAAGGTGATATTGAATACCCGAAATCTCGAAAGTCTTTCGATAAAAGAAAACCCGTTCGCAGATGCTGTTCGTTCTCTACATGGCGATCGTCGCTATTTTACTGGTCAATATGCTGATCGCTATGATGGGAAATACTTATCAGAAAATCGCCGAGACCAGAAACGAGTGGCAGAGACAAGTATGCCTCCGGATGTATCCACGATTGTAAATTAATGAAAGAAAAGATTATCATCCCTCGATAAAGATCCGGACCCCCAACATTTTTCTATAAACAAAAGTACTATTCTCTCGGAAAGTGTTAGATTAATCTGTGCATTTGGTATATTTAACAGTGGGCACGCATCGTTTTGGTAGTCGAAAGGGGAGTTAGCCCCGCGGAAAGGCTGAAGAGACTGATGGACTATTCGCAGCCCATGTCGGACGGCCGTAGGGCGCTGGTACTCCGGCTGCATCAATCGGTGGGAGATCGAATAACGTAATTCTAAGAGCGCTTTCGTATTTTACGAGTGAATCTTTTAGGAAGAAGATAAGGAGGAGATGAAGGAAATCCTGGAGATGAAGAGGACGCATGACCGATTGTATAAGAAGCGTCAAAGTAGGATGCTGAAAGAAAAGGGTTTAATATCTGAGACCGACTCCATTATTGCCAGACATTGAATGTACTTTGTTGCGATTGAAGGTTGATTCAAGCTCGTAAAAGGATAATAAACCATCGCGAGTATCGTATAAAATGGCGCAGCGTTGCATTTATTTCTGTCCTCCGTACATAATTCGCTAGGCTATTTATCGATGTTTGTGTATAAATATGGGTATTCGCAAAATATTTCTTATCCGTAGAAAAATTTTCTTGTAAACGATTAGCAAACCTGCTAGAATGTCAAAGAAAATGTACAGCTTTCCAATCGAATTGAAAGTCCCAAAATAAGATATGGATTTAATATGGTATCTATGGTAACCATCCTACGTCGTTATTCCCTAACCGTGCTCCTATATAACGCTGACGTATCTTAAGCTCGCAAAGCTCTCGTCAAACAAAAATAATAAATAACGGGCTTCCGTGATGGCCGGTAAGTTAAGATCACCTATAGATTATGAAGCCTGGGAAAGGAAAATACACGAGGCTATACAAGCGGATGAACTTTACAAACTTCAAAATGATGCAAAGATCAGAGCCATGGAACAGGGAGTAGCAACGTACGAAGAATTTAGACAATTGGTGAGGAAAGAAATATTTTTAGCGTAATACATTTATGTACGTATAGATCTCTCTATTTTTGAATATCCAAATTGAAACCAGGTAAATGGTGCGCATTTAAAACCTCTGGAATACAGAGATAAAAAACCTCAAATTAGAGTACCATGGAACTCCTTAACGTTTAAGAAGAACGAGTCATCTTTGTGGCAGCTTCAAAGTAAAAAAAACACGCTATCCGTTAACGCAGACGTACGAAGCGTAATTTCAAACACCTGCCGAGATTTTCTAAAAAATTGGAAAGCGATCGAAGAGGACAAGGATAAATTATCCTATTTGTGGAATATGAGGTATTGTCTGTATCATGACCATTGTTTATCAGTGTTTACCGATGTCTGCTATTTATACCATTTGCAGAAACCGTTTGAAGACGCAAATTTTTCATATTGAAATACCGTCAACGTTTTTTAAAGAAGCGATCGCAACCTGTTTAGGAGCACTTTCAACCACGGATAATATCGCAAATATACTGGACATTCTGAGTATCCTTAGCGCGTGTAATAGGTTTTCCATTACTTTGAGTTTTATGTCAAAGGGTGAGAGAGACGAATGCATCAAACTTTTCCAAGGACTACTCGCTAAATGTGACGATCAATCGATGGAAAGCACAGTGAGATCCTTATGCACTATGTACCAAATTGAAGGTGTTTAACGTAGCAAATTATACTTTATTCGTTAAAATATATGATGCTAAACTTGAATCGAAAATTTTAATAGGTAAATTTTACACATCTACACACATCTCTACAATTCCGCTATAGCCAGATTATTTCCGTGGATACAATTTTACAGTTTTCTTCAACACACATCGTACGACGTGTGACCATAAATTTTGCGAGTGACTGCTAGCTCAACCATAACCTAAAAGTGAAATCCTTAACGTGAAACATCGACCTATGTACCATCGATACGACCATATCTCTGTCAAAACTGACCTTCTCCTACTATCACATTACACAAGCAAGCTCACTCCATGCATTTCATGCATACAATTTATAGATAAATCCGATAATAAATCCGACACAAATTCGAAATAAGGAGGAAGGAGCGAGATTGCGTTTAAGCATGCGTACGTAGTGTCAATACCACGTGACCGACGTATACCCAATATGGCGGTGTATGCGGTGATAACGTCGCGAGTAACGTGATCGCCGCGGCGATGTCCGGTTCGAGGATCGATCAACGTCACGATCCACTTATAATGCGCTCGAACATCGTCGCCTCGAGGCACCGGCCGGCGAGTTGGCCGATCTCGTTCTCTTCTACGAAAATTCCAAACGATGCGCCTACCTATGTATCGGGGATACCACCGATCACGTGTACGTGCGCCCTTGGCAAATAAACAAGATTCGTACGGGTTACAGGCAAAAGGGCGAGACGTCTTGCCCTTCCTGGGAGCGAGTGATCGCGAGTTAATCACGATCGACGAATCGTCGATGAGATATGTGACGTAAAGATCGTGACGAGGAATCGCGCATTTGTCTTTCAACGGTGGCGGGAAATTTGAACAAAGTTTGAGCAGAAGACAAAAATGTTATCGCTCGTTGGCTCCAGTATATTATACAAAAACGATCTTGAACAGCCGCATACGAGGGTAGATAATTCTGCTGGTTATTGCGCGTCAAAGTTGGTGCAGATTTAAACTTGGTAAATACACGAGATCGGAGATACGAAGAAGAGGATAAGGCGGCTTGCGTCTTCTCGGAGTGGGTGATCGCGATCGACGAATAGTCGGTGATATACGTGCGCGTAGATCATCTCTATAGGATCGTTATTTATCGAGTGCATCGCCTTTTCGTCGGAAGTGAGGAGGTTGAAGGGGTGTCAAATATTACCAGAGTACACGAGGGGAAACAGTCATTAGGCGCGTTATGGAGGAAAACGAATATTGAATAACCACATCGAGGGTCGATAGATGTGTTGTTTCTTTCGCAAAAAATAAATATTGGTGGCCAAAAGTTTCCGTAAACAAACAAGACGAGTACATATACGAAGAGCCTGACAGGCGTCCTATTGGAATGCAATACCTGGAAACAGGTGGGAAATATTATCTTTCGAGGCATCGATCATGGAGGAAAACGGACGTTGAATGACCGCGACTGAATTAAATAGTCGTGCGCGTCCTTTCGGGAAAAAAAAGCAGTGCCGATGGTAAACATGCGTCTGGAGGAGATGCCACTGCGTCTCAGCTCGGACGAGCGGGACTTTGAAATGGACGAGGAGACCGATTACCTCCTACAGCCCACCGAGGATAGTATCAGGTTACTGGCTTCGAGGAAGAGGCGCATCAACGATTGCTCGAAATTTCTCAGGAATTGCCTCTGCGGGTGAGTTACGTAACTGTCGGCCGGTTAACGATGCCTACGTAGACGAACGACAATAAAAAACGCCCGGGATAGATTTAACGATGACCAACGTGAGGCACTCTAAGTTACCACCGGACAGAGATAGCTAGCCAGATGAATTTCCTTTCTTATTTTGAAATGACCGTCTCAGGAAGAGAAATTATTTGCATATACACATTTATTAATTTCGTCATGGTTATTCTTTTATTCGTATGCATGAATAAACAGAATCGTGACAACTTGAAAGCTACCCTTCTCAAATCTACCTAGACATAATACGGCCCTGGATGCACCACGGTTGAAGGAGAATACACAAGTTTCTCGACGATATCGCCACACTTCTTTCCTCGCATTTTTACTGTCGATGTACGAAATAATACCAGGCTCCACTTGTAAGGACCTGCCGACGGAGTGACGGGTTTTGCGCGTGACTCTTTATAGAAAGAAAAAAGCTGAGTTTTTGTGTGGTAGGATGAAAAAATATTGAAAATCAATCGGGAATGTTCGATACGTGTGTACGGTCCCAAGGTGAGGTTCCGACTTAGTTACAAGGGGGCGGACGAATTCATCCGACATCCGCTTGTTCCGTGATGGGTACGATGTCATAACAGAGATTCGACGGGAATAGGGTGCGAGTTTCATGTTTGTCAAATAGTGTTTCTGACCAGTGAATAATTATCGGGCGGTCCCTGGCCTCTGCGCATTACTAATGAGGAAAGAGCTAAATGGAGACCCAGAGCAATGTTATAAGGCTATCGAAAGAGGATATACCGCTCATATCTAAGTCGCGAAATGACAGCTCGTGGGCAAGGTGACGTACATTTTCGATCTAATTACGACCGCTACGATTTTTCGACGACGATGATCTTGGCGGATGACTTTTGCTTCTTGCTATCGATCGATTTTCGATCGACAGTTTTACTTAGTTTAGGATTTGAGATTTTTCTTGCCTGCATTTTTTGCCATTACCATATACTACGATATTGCGCATCATGAAAAGGTGCATTGGTTTTCGTTGAATAACTTTATAGTTTAATAAGGAATACATGGTATTATTTTGCATCCATTTCTCTGTAGAGTTGTTGTCGTACCCGATAGTAATGGCGTTATGCGTTGTTTACATTTTTGTTTAAACCGTGTGCGTATTCACCTTTGTCTCCTTATAGCGAGAGATAGGTTGCAAGCTTAGATTATCGTTATTAAAGCGTGCTGTGCACTCGATGTTTTTTTTATAGATGCGTTAGGAAAACTTGTAAGACTAACGTTAGACGATGTCTTACAAACTTATATATATATGTATATAATTTTATATATGCTTTCTTCTAATTAGGCGCCTTACGTTCTAGATGTTGCACTTGGATGTGGAGAAGATGTTGCAGGGAAAGAGAATTGAGGGCCAGGGTTATTCACATTGGTCAACCGATGCATGAAAAATTTCCGACCAACGTCATAAGGAATCAAAAATACAATGTGGTCACCTTTTTACCCTTGGTACAATATTTTTTTTTTTTTTTTCAAATTGAGCGTGTGTCAGAAATTTTCAAAAGAGCGTGGCAACTTGGCCCGTCAGAATGACGATTGGCAAACGTAATATGATAAAAATATTCTTTTTCTCGTAGGTCCTCTTTCAACAATTTAAATTTTTCCTAAACCTATACTTTCTGCTTATGGCTATATCGCAGTTTATACCTGATATAAGAATAGGATACTTGTACACCTACTGGGGTCCACTGTGCTTCGTCTTGACCGTAACGATTTGTCGTGAAGCCGTCGATGACTTTCGGAGATACAAAAGAGATAAAGAAGTGAATGCCCAAAAGTACTACAGGCTAGTGAAAGGTTTTGATACACCAGAATTGGTTCCGAGCTCCAAGCTGAGAGTGGGAGATTTGGTAATTTATCAGTTTATATTCTTTGTCTTTGTGTAATACTGCCTCTCGTAGAACGACATCGAATTGCCATTATATTTCTCGAAAGGTTATCGTGGAAAAGGGACAAAGGGTTCCCGCCGATTTGGTATTATTACGTACAACGGAAAAATCTGGAGCGTGTTTTGTCAGAACCGATCAATTGGATGGAGAAACCGATTGGAAATTGAGACTCGCCGTTCCGGCGACACAAAAATTGGACAGCAATTCTCAGCTGTTCGAGATCAAAGCAAGTTTGTACGTCGAAAAGCCACAGAAGGATATTCATAGCTTTATTGGAACATTTACGAGAGTAAGTTCATCGAGCGTAGAATTGACGAGCAAATTCTAAGACGCTGCGATATTAACGACGTCAATGTTGGATAATCTACAGTACGATGGGTACAGCAGCGAAGAGAGCTTGGGAGTGGATAATACGCTATGGGCAAATACAGCCGTGGCATCGGGTTCGGCACTTGGCATCGTCGTATATACAGGACAAGAAACAAGATCCTTGATGAATCATTCGGCACCAAGGTCTAAAGTGGGTCTGTTGGATCAAGAAATAAACCAGCTGACAAAGGTACGCGACCCGGTCTTAAACGGAAGAACTTGTTTAAAATCTCCTTCGCCAAGAATTTTGTAAATTCTATTTCTCGCAGGTGTTGTTTTGCGCAGTGATCGGTCTCGCGTTGGTGATGATGTGTTTGAAAGGCTTCAACGGTCCATGGTACAGATATATGTTTCGCTTCGTTTTATTGTTCTCATATATCATACCGATCAGTTTGAGAGTTAATCTGGACATGGGAAAGGCTTTTTACGCTTGGTGCATACAAAGAGATAAAGAAATAGCCGGAACGGTAGTAAGAACGACTACTATACCAGAAGAACTCGGTCGTATATCCTACTTATTAAGCGACAAAACCGGCACACTGACGCAAAATAAGATGGTTTTCAAAAAGCTGCACCTCGGTACCATGTCTTACGGGCAGGAGACGTTCGACCAAGTCACGTCCGTTTTGAAAGTATGTTACACCGCCACGTCGGAGAATTCTCCGGTCAAACCAACCACGTCCTTGCACAGTGGAAAAGTACGAAGATCGGAAAGTACCAGAATTTACGACGCCGTGCACGCCTTGGCGCTGTGTCACAACGTAACCCCCGTTTACGACGAAGTTAACCGATCCTCCAATTTGGATACAGTGAGCGTGGAAACCGGGGAGACAGATTCGGGTTCCATACAAAGGTAAGAGGGCCTACGCGTTACATTTATTTATTAATAAGTACGAGTCGTATAAACTTTGGAGATTAATTTTCAACAACGAACAGCACACGTTGCAGTCAAGCGGAGGCGGATCAGCATTATTACTTGCCGGAGCAGAAGCGCAACTATCAAGCTTCCAGTCCGGACGAAGTGGCCCTGGTCAAGTGGACGGAGGAAATGGGATTGGCTTTGGTGAAACGCGATCCGAGCACCATGCAGCTGAAGGCGCCGAACGGAAAGATTCTAAGCTACACGATATTGCAAATATTCCCATTCACTTCGGAGACAAAGAGAATGGGAATAATAGTCAAAGAGGAATCCAGCTCGGACATCGTCTTCTATTTGAAAGGCGCGGACGTCGTGATGTCGGGAATCGTTCAGTACAACGACTGGCTGGAGGAGGAATGCGGGAATATGGCGAGAGAGGGACTGAGAACTTTGGTGGTAGCCAAGAAGAATCTGACGGAAGAACAGTACCTCGACTTTGAAGCCAGGTATCGACAAACATAAGACACGCCATTTAAAGCTTACGCTATCGTGCCAATGGGCAACCCATAAAGCGTGCTCAATTTAGGTACAACGCCGCAAGAATGTCGGTCAGCGATCGCGTCTCAAGAGTCGCCGCGGTGGTCGAGAGTCTGGAACGAGAGATGGAATTGCTGTGCGTAACCGGGGTGGAGGATAGGCTACAGGACAGAGTACGGCCCACGTTGGAGCTATTGAGAAATGCCGGAATAAAGGTGGGTACCTTCGCCTTGCCACCAATAACGAATCGCATCCTCGATCTACCATTTACGCTTCTCGCAAAAAAAAAAAAAAAAAAAAAAAAAATATGTTCCTCTAGATTTGGATGTTGACGGGGGACAAACTGGAAACCGCGACCTGTATAGCGAAATCCTCGCGTTTGGTGTCTCGAACTCAAGGCTTGCACGTGTTCAAATCGGTGGTGACGCGAACCGACGCCCATTTGGAACTGAACACGTTCCGGAAGAAGCAAGACTGTGCCTTAGTTATCAGCGGCGATTCACTGGAAGTGTGCTTGCAATATTACGAGCAAGAATTCCTCGAGCTTGCCTGCGGCTCACCCGCCGTCGTCTGCTGTCGATGCTCGCCCACTCAGAAGGCCGAGGTCGTCAGTCTGATACAGAGGCACACGGGAAAGAGAACCGCGGCCGTTGGCGACGGCGGGAACGACGTGTCCATGATACAGGCAGCCGATGCTGGTACGCAAACTCACCCTCGATCCCCGAGCGATCGATGCGATCGATCTTTTCGCTTCGAACTCGAGACGATCGAGAACTCTAACGTACATCCGCAGCCCCTGTTCCGGAATGCGTGCGCATACGTACGCTCTTTGCCTTTTTCTTTTTTATCCCCCTTCTCGAAGACTCGCGTATACGCTCCTCGCGCGTGAGCGATCAGTTTTCGAGCGAAAAGGTTGATTTCGATGGAAAAAGGTGGAAGACATCGCGCGTCGCAGTGGCGCGCGGAGAAGAAGAGAGAAGGGACGTGCGATATAAATTGTTTGCAGGAATTGGGCTGGAAGGACTGGAGGGAAGGCAGGCTTCCTTAGCCGCGGACTTTTCCATCTCTCAGTTTAGTCACCTCGCTAATCTCTTGTTGGTTCACGGAAGGAGAAGTTACAAGCGTTCGGCAGCGCTGAGCCAGTTCGTTATTCATCGAGGTCTGATCATATCGACCATGCAAGCCGTATTCTCCGCGGTCTTTTACCTGTCTTCTGTTGCCTTATATCAAGGATTTCTCATGGTGGGGTGAGTTGGCGCGATCTTTGTTACGACGAGAGGAGGGACGATCCAGCGAGGTTACGTTTGTCCGACTTCTCGTCCGACCTCGTCTATTCTTCTTCCTTTCGCAGGTACGCCACTATATACACGATGTTCCCGGTATTTTCTCTGGTCTTGGACAAGGATGTTTCGGGGAAGATCGCCCTCATGTACCCCGAATTGTACAAGGAACTCAGCAAAGGGCGCTCCTTGTCCTACAAAACGTTCTTCATGTGGGTTTTGATCAGCATATATCAAGGTAAGCGGTTCCACTGCATGGCCGAGAAGTACGAGCCAAGAATTTTGGTCCTAATCCTTTGCGTGGCGTTCGGAATTTTTTCCTAGGCGGCGTAATAATGTACGGCGCCCTGATAATGTTCGAGGATGAATTCATCCACATAGTCGCCATCAGTTTCTCGGCACTCGTTCTGACGGAACTGATCATGGTCGCCCTGACGATTCGCACCTGGCATCATATCATGATGTTGGCGGAGATTTTCTCCTTGGCGCTCTACCTACTGTCCTTGGTCGTACTCAAAGACTATTTCGGTAGGTAGCGATTTTCGAACGATCGGCGCAAGATTCGAACTGTCCTTGCGCGTCTCCGCGTTGCTCGTATTCCGCGTAAATTCCTTCATGCGTATGCTCCTTAGATGCCGAATTCATCAAAACCACGGATTTCTTATGGAAAGTACTGGTGATAACGTTGATATCCTGTATGCCGCTGTACATCTTGAAATTCTTGAGGAAGAAATTCTCACCCCCGAGTTACACCAAGTTGTCCTGAATCGAAGCGAGGTACGAAATATATTATCTTCCGTTGCAGCGATACGTGGAATCATGTCCCTTTACTTGGCATCCGTAAATCCCCGATTCGATCGGCCATTCCCTGGGAAACGAGAACAACGTAGACCATGACTTTGTATCTTATCGACTATATTTTTGTAATCGCATCGAGGCTTGGCCAACGCGAAGGGTGTGCGCGTCAAATTTGTTGTTGAGGAGAAGAGGAAATAAGGAAAGGAAAGTGATTCTCGAAGTTCCTGCACTGCGAATCGCATTACCACGTATTTCTAACGGGCCGGCGCATAAAATTCGATAAGGGTTTTAGGATGAAACGATCGATTAAAGAGAGGGGGACCGCTCGGCGGATCTGGTCCTCGCTGATTCCAACGGAATTCATCGAAATAATGTATATTCCACGGCTATGACGGGCGTAACTCTTTTCGTCGCGGTATCAAATGAACGATTACACCGAATGCTATGTTTATGAAAATGCGGATGGTTTTTTGCGGTTTTGCTTCGATATTTTTCTCACCACCGGCCGATTACGTCCGTGATCCGATTCGGCCGCGATTGGGTATCGTGCCTCGAGTATAGGACCTTGCGCGCTTCCACGCGAATTCGCGAAGGCCAGGGCCGAGCGTTCACCCCGCAAAAGGAACTACTCCGCTGCATCTGCGACGACAAGAATTTATCTCGAGCTTCATGCTTCCCCTCCTAACTATGATTTAAAGCACTGCTGAAACTTTTCTAACTGTAAATAGAAATGCGGATGTTTCGAACAAGGCTTTCCTTGTTTATTAGATTTTCTTTACGTTTATTTATTTAAAGGAACGCCCCGAGACTCTCTACCGCGACGCTGGTTGGAGATTCTACGTAATGTGGCATTTATCTCCATTACTTTTTATAGTGCACTATTTTGTATCGTGTGTTTCGTACGAACTGCAGTATTTTTTATATCGATCGTATTTACGTGCCGTGTACCCGACTGGATTGAATTGGTTGAAGTCACGCCGTACTGATTGCGCTACCTTACATTGTGAGCACGACGTACCTTGTTTAACGTTATTTAGGTTTAATCGAGTTTAACGTTCCAGCCTAATTTATTTTAGGGTATCGTTCGAATTAGGTCTCTGAAAAATTTGTGATTTTTTCTCGTTGTAAATTGTTGTAACAGATTTTTCTCCGAAGGTATATTCGATTTGGCGTCTCTCGCATTATGCGATCGAGAGTCTATTCTACGTATGATTCTATGATAATGCATCGGGGGGAAAAATTTTTATATCGGTATGCAAATTATGAGCATGTAAATCATAATTGAAACTGTTGTTAATCGTAATGTTGACAAGGTGTAGCATAGATGACATAGTTGTTTCTAGATTAATATCGTTTGGCTCTATACACATTTGTAATTAATTTACGTGCAAATAAAATAATGTATTCCTTTCTTCGACTTACGGCTCAACTTCTTCCGTTATCGTGATATGGACAGAGTAAAGCGACGCGCTCGGTCGATTATTTCGTTTTGCCTGGTTGTCTCACGACGACGTGTAACCTCTCCGTGACCGAATTTGCTATCTCATCGTGCAAGTTATTTACTTCCTTCTGCGTCAGAGTACGTTCCATGTGTCTATATATTATACTATAGCAGTGCGATGTTCTTTTAGTTTTTGGGTGTACAAACTCGTCCTTGAGGATAATCTGTTCTATCATCTCGGCTCCTATATTTCTGACTATGTCGTAGAAATCGTTCGACGAATAAATCCCATCTTCTGGTAGCCAAAAACTAATGTCGTTCCTACACTGCGGGTAGATGCTAATGGGCTATAAAAATATTCTCTCCATAACCGTCTTTTTTTTTTTTTTTTTTTTTATTCGCTCGGCAGACATATCTCGTTAAGTTACCTTGTACTCCATTTGTGCATTCGGATCGTCCGTTTTGAACTGATTCAAAAATCCACTGTCCGTACTCCAAAATAATCTTATGTCCGGGATATTGTATAAGCACATGGCCAAGCGTTCAAGGCCCAATCCGAATGCCCATCCGATACGATCTCCGGCTCCGGCTTTTTGTAGTATTTCTTGGCGCGATATACCACAACCCAATATTTCCATCCATTGGCCATTGTGAAATACTTCCAATTCCCAGGATGGATGGGTAAAGGGAAAATATTCTTCTAACCAACGACATTCCACCTCTATAAACGATAAGTATCGAGTCTGTTACTACCTTCCTATCCACTGTAATATGCCGCGTTTCAAAGCGACGTACCTCTTCCAAAAAGCATTTGCGCTAAGCCGGTCAAAGTGGTCTTCAATTCGTGCTCCATAATCTTTACGGATTCCAGCGTATGGCAGCCTTGTTTTTCAGAAGTCTCCACGCCCCTATGCTCGAATAACTTCAGATCTCTCCCGTTCTCTGTGTTCTGGAAGACTTCGTCTACGGTGCATAATCTGACCGCATCCGCTTGGTGAAATACAGGATAATGCGTGCCGTTAATTTCGTCTCTTCGATACACGTCACCGATCACAATGAAATTGTTCAGGCCCATCGAGATCAATTCTGCCTGATGCGCGGTTGTGTGTGCTCTCAGCAGCGTATCTTTATTCACGTAATAACAGTCCGTTTTGCTACGACTCGGATGATCCCTCGGTACAAGGAGCGAGTCAAAGTTCTGCGCAACGCTAACGATCGGACATATGTTCTCGTAGACGCTGAATATCGGATTGCCAATTCGATTATGAAAATTTCTATAAAAGTGATCGACGATACGCCTACGTATATGGGACAAGGGATGGTATTGTTGAACGTGCAGATTTTTCCCAAGTTTAGAAACTATGTTGGCCGTCACATTCGTCCACTCGTCCGTTGAATATTTCTGCCCCAATAATTCTAACATGCCATAAGTTTTGTCTACGTTAGCCACTGTAGATAGGCTTCTGAGAAGAATGGCATTTCCGCTACGATAGCAAATCTTTGCAGATTTGACATACCTAAGACATTCATCGTATGGTCAACGGATAGAAAAATGGAGAATATTATGGAAACGATAATGAGCATCTTACCACTTCAACGTCAAATTATTCATCGCTAAAGCAATAACGTAAAACTAACACGGCCTTCAATACATTTTATTAAATTTACACCTTTCTTAGAACGTCACGTAATATTTTGTTGTAACTTCATCAATAACAGAATACAGATGAGTCTAGTCGCGACAAGTAATGCTTACAAATTCGTATTTCTTCCTTTGTGAAGAATAACGTTAAAAACCTCTCTCTGTCACTAGTGTTTGCAAACAATTATCTTTTCTCCGTCTTTCGCGTAAGAACCATCGAGAGGTTATGTAATACGCATATGGTATACCCGCATGCCGGTTTAAGGAGAATTTCCATGGACATTTTTAACGTGCTACTCCATCGGTAAATTTACTAACCACGAATTATTCGCGTTACATAAACGCGTCCAAGTTTATTTTGAATCGGTGCCGAGATATGTACAATGGCTGTTAACCGAGAGGCGATTTTGAGCCTTTACCGGAATCTGATACGCGAGAGCAAGAAATGGAGTTCTTACAATTTCAGGTAAATCAAGAGCAAAACTCAATCGAAACATCGTTCTTTCGGTGATACACATTTCGGCACATTTTCTTTTGTATCTCATTTATGACTATTAGCCGGATGCTAACCAATTTCACCTTGCATTGATTGTCCTTTCTCAATACTGCTTTTTAATTAAAAACATCTGTATTGTACGTGGAAGAAAGTGACCTTTTCAGGTTAAATATGTGTTATTCTGTACATCTATGCAAGTTCCATACATCTTCGGTGGAGAAAGTATTCTTATTTGTTTTCATAGGACATATGCTCTCCGTAAAATACGTCACGAGTTTCAAGAAAACAAGCAGCTTTGGGAAGAGGCAACGATCAAGGAGAATTACAGAAAAGGTCAAGAAGCATTGTCTATGATCAAACGGCAAGTAACGATAGGAAATCTGTATGGCACTCGGCCATTGGTGATAGAAAACAAGTCCGGTCCGAGGCGTGCAAAAGAATTGTCTAATAAATAATTCTGTATACCTATGGAAGAAACTATACATACCGAGGCACGTTACCAAGGAATCTACGAAATTGCGGCGGTGTCGCAAAAAGTCATATGTTGTATATATTTTCTATAGCGCAATATGTTTTGCATCGTAAAAAATAAAAACCTTAGCGTAGGATTACGTCGTTATATTAATTTCTGTATATAGGACAAAGATGCTTACATACACCGTACGATACATTTGTTAACATTTTATTCGACGACAGTTTATTACCATTTTGAGGTGCATAGTTTTTGAGATTTTGTATTTTTTAAGAATAATCTAGATAACGATTAAAAATGTTTAACGTTAACAATAAAGGAAGATGTATATTGTACAGCAGGTTACCGACTATGTTTTTAACGTGCACATCCCCAAAGAGATACGTTGACACGAATAATAAAATGTCTACAAAGATAAAAATCTGGAATAAGAGAGATTGAAGTTTCAACGATGATCAAGTATTCTTAAGCTTTATTCGTGCAAAATATTTAAGAGATTTGATTCGAGTACATTATAGAAATTGTGAGCCCGTTAAATGCACGTAACGTGTTGATAAATCCTTGATGTTATTATCGAATAATTTCGACAGTTAGGCATACGCTTATTTCGGTAGACAGTGTTCGTTTACAGAGATGTTCTATAAGCTAGCTATTATCAGAAAATGTTCCATGAATTGTCAGCGCGGAAAACGGGGATAAGATTAGATAAGAAGGCCTAGAGATTGAAGGGACTACAACCACGCACATTCTTGCTATTCGTTTCTGCAATATTTGCATATAATTTTGCCCATAATAAATAGTTTTATTGGGACTAGAATTTACTTTTGCAAGGTGGGTTTCTTTATATTATAGATAAGCACAAATAATTCTCGAGTTTGAGCATACTTTTCTTTTAATATGCAATATACTTTGTATACTTTTTATCGCGAACTACTTTACATCGTGTGTTTCTCGACAGCTGCGATACTTTCTATATTGGCCAAACTTATGAACCGCACCTCCGACCAAATGGAGTTGGTTAAATTTGCCTGGTGCTTAGTCTACGACGATTTTGGCCGTTAGCGTGGCAGCACTGCGTGCACATAGTCCAGATCAGCTGTTTCCAGATGACAGCCAAAGTACTGCTGTACGACGACGCATCCCGTGCGGTCAGATGACTGTGATACCGAATTCGATGCACATGTAGGCCGTGACAGAGTTAAGAATAAATCCACAATAATGGCTACGAGAAATTTAACGGAGCCCTTTATTTTGATGAGGAACAATGCCTTACAGAGCAAGCACATTTATGCCGAACAGGTAGGCCCGATCTGATAAGCTGCAGATAATATCGGAATAGTAGTTGTCATTAACCTTCCGTAGGGTGTAATTGTGTGGGAGAACAAAGTAATCGAGGAGTTGCGTTTTGCAAGATCAATCTCTCTTTCTCTTTCTCTGATCTAACGAACATTTATTATTATAATTTTTCAACAAAAATCACAAGAATTTCGAAAGTCATTCGACTTATAGTAGAGTGTTTATTTGAATAATTTGATATTGATATTGATTTTATTTGAATAAATGGAATTTTTATCGGCTTCTATCAAGATAAGACGGCATGATATATTTCGCTGTTGTAGAACCTTACGGATAGGATGGCGCTTGTTTCCCCAGAGTCGGGTGGATCCGACAGCGTTGAATTAAAGGGAATCAACCTCGGCAACGAAGCACCACCGGCGTGGACGGATGCTCTGGAAGAGACGCAGTATATCCTCAATAGGCTAAGAGTCAAGATAGACAGTTTAGTAGAATTACACGCTAAGCAGTTGACTAGGCCGACTCTGGATGATACGTCTCAGGTTTGTGAGTAACGTAGCACTATGGTTTTGTTTGACTTTGATCCGCATATATGTCTTTTCTTACATGGATAAATTTATTCACATTTTTCTTATTCAAATCGATAGAATTCATGAGGAATTTCTGCGTGTAAAAAAGTTCATATCGATCTGTTGCAGGAAGAGAGACAAATGGAGCAGCTGACCAGGGAGATAGGTAGAGCATTTTCCAGTGGTTATCGGCAAGTGCAGACCGTCAAAACAGCGGCAAGGCACGAATCCAAACCTGCGGAGCATCAGCTGGCCGTAAACGCGGTGATGGCACTTTCTACCGCCTTGCAAGAATTGGGTTTGCGCTACAGATCGGCGCAGAGCAACTATTTAACTCGTACGTGAGAATGAACGAAACAAAAACGTATTCCCAATGGTGACATTCGCCTTCGTCCTTGCGATTGCAGAGGTGAAATCGAGAGAGGAGAGAAACAGCAAATTCTTCACCGAAGATCAACCGTTCTTGTCCAACATGAGTTCCGATACTTGGATGACGGAATCTGGTGAGGGCAACGCTGATTTCTGGCAGAATAACGAACAGAGACAAGACTCTGTACTGTTACAATTGGAAGATACGGAAGATAGAACTAGGTTGGCAATGGAGAGGGAAGAACAGATCGGTAGCATAGTCCAAAGCATAGCCAATCTCAGACATATATTCAAGGTAAGTGATTTTCCAGATCGCGTTTCTTAGAATCTATCCGATAACAGTATTTCACGTGTTACGTCAAAGTACTCGAGCGCAGTCGCTAGCAAAAAGCTGACACAGATGAATTCAACGTATAATGCTATTTATTTCCTCCGATAGGATTTGGCAAACATGGTACAAGATCAGGGCACTATATTAGATCGAATCGACTATAATATAGAACAGACACAGGTACAAGTGTACGAGGGTTATACACAGCTGAAGAAGGCTGATTCCTATCAAAAGGCTAATAAAAAACTGTACTGCATCGTGGCACTTGCGGCTGCTATCATTTTACTTAGTTTCCTCTTTATAATATTTAAAGCATAGAAGAAGATTATAACCGGTCCAGTCGTTTGGACTTAAGCAACCTTGTTATTTATTATCGTACTTTTGGAAGTGTAACATATTTATAGAACTTGTTCCAGGCAGAAAAGGAGAGTTGTTTTGTATATCGTAAGGAATGGATTTTTAAAGTGCGACGTCGGCGAGAAGATGGTACCGCCTATCGGATACACGATTATTAAATCGCAAAGCGTCAAGTATTAAAAGGAAAACCATATATCACGATAAGGTCATTATTTTGATATTATCACAAAAGATGAACGAAACTTACGTCAAGATAACATAACATAACATAACATAACATAACATAATATAACATAATACAACATAAGATAAAGTAGGGTGCACAGCATAGAACGGCACGAGAATTGGAAGCGGTCGGAACATTGGATCGATTATCACATACTTTTGCGCAAATAAAACGCTTCCCTAATTTAACAATTACAACAAATTGCTCTCCGACCACGCGCGCATTTATCGAACCGCCACCATTCCACGGTGATAAAAACTGATCGAGGTTACTTTATAAACGTCCTTTATTTTTTTCTGTTTCGTTTATTTGCATTTTGTAGATAATAAACCACCAAGTTTATACAAGTAACTCGTATTTTAACCCTCTGCACGGATTTATGCAGATCGCGACAATACAGATACGATATAGCCGTGTGTAAGGGGTTGATAGGGTCGACAACGTCGAATACAAAAGGGAAAAAAAAAAAGAACACGATATCAATTTCCACGAGGAAAATACGAACCTATAACAAATCGTTGTACGCAGAGATGTAACCAATTTTACGAAATAAAACGAGGGTTATTTTTGTCGTATATCATTCCCTTTTGGCTACACGTCTCGAAACCTGGCGATACTCCATCGTACGTGTCCGATCCGACGATCGTTTTCTTTTTTCGGCAGAAAAAAGAGAATAACGACGAACGATCCGCGGTGCAACGATAGCCAGGTAAAAGCAGCGCATCGCGGATCGAGGGTCATTGCGATGCTCGTTCCTTTCGCTTAAACATACGTAGTAACCGTTTCTCGAACATTGCACCGCCTATCACAGATTGCGTGTGTTTACATCTAGACAAGTTCTCTAAGTACAGGGCTAGTGGTACGCCAATGATTACATCGGTACGAATTTCTAAGAAGATTTTGCCCGGCCAGATGCCGCATATAAAATTCTTTTGTATCTTGTTCGGTCAGCCGCATCGACGAGTCTCGACGCGAGTCGCCCGAGGGGCGTGCGCGCGCGCAATGTACAAGTCCAGCGTCGAAGGAAGTGGTCGACGCGCTCGCACGATCCACGTCCACTCGATTCGCTCGCTTCCGCCCGAAACTTTGATTCTTCCATGAACGAGGATATAATTGCGATTAACGATCGATTGATCGCGCGGCAAAAAAGAGGCGCGCCGCGAGAAAGCTCGGGGCCCTTGTACGATCGTCCTTGAAAATAAATATAAAAGAAAGGTACAACGTTACGTAAAAATTCCTGTATAACAACGTTACAGGGATGCTTTACCTGGTAAACTTGGAATGCTCTATATATTAAAAGGTTACGCCGGCACCGGAATCGTCGTGCCGCGAACGATTACCCGCACGATCCTCCCAAGAGATTCTCCCGAGATTAACTCGGTCAACATCGCACAGAACGATGCGGAAACTAATGTACAAACGATACGCGCACGAACTTTGGTGCGTCGTCGATCGGATCCGAATCTTGTACCGCGATTCCCACAAATCGTACGAGACTCCCATCCGATCGACCTTCCTCCTCCCACTTTACGTACCTCTCACTATTCTTAATGTACCGTAAATTGATCGGATTCAAGATTAGCATCACCGTAGGAAAATTAACACGACGCGCGAGTATCGTGCTGCGCTTGACGGTACAAAAATAATTCGAATCCTTTGGTGCTCGGTATAAAGTGAAATAAGGCTCTAACCGATTCCTTCCCGACACTGGCTACGGGGCGTGTCTTTCGCCGTGGTCCATCGGTGACTTTGGTCGAACACGAAAAACTTCGCATCGATTCGCGATGCCGTCGGAGTGCGTGGCACGGCTCGATAACTCCGGACACGTCGATCCTCCCTTGGCGAATCCTTCTTCCTCTTTCGCGTCACGAGAATCGTGCGAACGACAATGTCGAGCCTCGATCGGTACAGCGGCTAGATCTGCCGCGTCGAAAGAGTTCTACGAGTCGTTTACGTAGAAAGTGGTGCGAGTCGAGCTTCGGGCGAATCGAAGTTGACGATAACAACGAAATGGAACTCGATACGACCTCCTTCGTGCGTAAACGATCCAGAGTGGGCGCGAACCAACATTCCTAATGTCCGAGTTCCAAAGCAAAGTCCGACGACGAAGGGTACGCAAAAACGTTTCGGAGGCAGGCTCTTAAATGTCCGGCGATAAAGCGAAATGGTCGTGTCCCGATTTGGAGAGGAGCGGCGAACGAGACTCTTGCCTCTCCGATCGTTCTTACGCGGCTCGAACGGAGGAATCGCTCGAAGCGAAACGGTCGGGTCTCAGGTGGCGTATCTTCTCAAGAGATGAGAGAGGATTCCGAATGCGCCACCCAGAATGAAGCGCACGAAGTTGTCGGCGACCAGGGGGCCCAAGGCGTAGAGACCCTTCCTCGGCGCTCTGATCGCTTCGTACGTGTAATCGTCGATCTCGATGGGGTTCGACTTGCTGTCGATGGGTTTGTCGGGATTTTGCCCCAGACCCAGACCGGCGCCCTCCAGATAGGACAAGTCCGGCTTGTATCCTTGATCGGGAGAGAAAGGATGGACGATTAGGAGGCAAGAGTCGGACTGGTAGGCAGGATCCGTGGGGAAAGCTTGGACCGGCCGCGCGACTCGGCAGAGGATCGGGGGGCCCCTGGAGGCAGGCAAGAGCCGGCCGATCGAACTTTCCCAGGGATCTTTCGCGCCTTACGCTTTTTTCCCCCTTTTTTTTTCTCTTTTTTTTTTTTTACGATTCTTACCTATGAGAATGGCCACGATGGAAACGTCGAAGGTGCGAAGCTGACCGTTGGGCGCGCACAGGGTGACCGTCTTCCTAGCCCCATCCACGTCCATCCGATCCTCGTTCCCGATGCCGAGGTCGGTTATCGCGTAGCCCGGCAGGGAGTCGTAGAGGGGATAATTGGTGCCGCCGTCGGCCATCATCTCGTAGACCTTGTGATACTCCGGGTATATCGAGCTCGGCAGCCACTGCAGCCTGTCGTAGCCCAGGCCGATCTTCTCGCCGGTCCGCTTGGTCCACTCGGCCGCGGAGTCGCGGAACGTGTGGAGGACGGGAATTCCTCGGAAACGCGCGGCCATTATCGCGTCCGCGGCGCTCAAACCCGCGCCGACCACCAGCACCGGCTTCGGCCGATCCTCCAGGCCCTTGTCCGCTGAAAAGGGACGCAAGGTACAGGACTTTGCATATCGAGCGCGCCTTTGCTCCTCCCCTTTCGCTCGTCTCTAGGTTGGCGTCAAATCGGGATTCCTAAGGACGGAAGACGCGCGCGTACCTCGTTGAGCGACCAGACGATCCAACCTCGATTCCAGGTCGTTGAGGTCGTGCGTCACCCAGCCGAGTTGGGAATTTTCCCCCGGTAGGCCGAGATGGTTGCACAGGTCCGTCGTGCCCGTCGCTAGCACGGCGTTCTTGCACCGATAGCGAAAGCGTTCTCCGGTTTTCCTCTCGAATCCCTCGACGATCCATCCGTACTCCTCCTCCTCCTCCTCCTCCTCCTCCTCCTCCTCCTCTCGGCCGCGCGAGGCTGGTCTCACGGAGGTCACTATGGTCCCACTGCAAAATCATTTTTCCTTCTCCAATTTCGACCTCGACGCCCGACCAACCTCCGTACCCCCACCCCCACCCCCACCCCCACCCCCCTTTACCCTCTTCCGTGCGCGATCGGAGTCGGACTAACCATCGGAAATACTGCTGCAGGCCCTGCCTACGGACGTAGTCTTTGTAATAGGCGGCCACGGTGCCGACGGAGACTCTGCTGGCGGTCTTGCAGGAGCTCATCATCTTTTCCTGCGGCACGCACGAGCCATCGTCCGCGTTCCGATGCTGCTCGGATTCCACCAGCATTCCCCAGTGTCTCAGATCGAGCCCCGGTAGGGACATCCAGCGGCTGAGGCTGATCGTCAGGACGTTGGGATCCATGAACTGCGACACGCGCCGAATACGAAGAGATAGTTGTACGCTTTGGTTTGTACGCAATGGAAGAGAGGCGCGTGGAGAGAAACCGACGACGACAGGAGTGGCGGTAGTGGTGGCGAAGGAAGTTTCGAGGGCGGGGCGCGAGCGGGTGTTCTCGGAGTCGGAAGGATGGGAGACGCGCGTAATACCTGCCAAGCGCCACCGGGTTGACCCTTGCCGAGGACCACGTGCTCCACTATCCCGTGCTCGGGATTCTCCTCCGCGCTCCTCCAGGTCAGAAGGGGCGGCACGTCGAGGCCGGCGTCGACGCAGGGATGCTGGAGTTGGTCCACGAGGAGGGCCAGCGGCCGACCGCCGCCCCTGCCCTCCAGCCCGGAAGACAGGCTCTCGAGTTTCGAACGCGTCGTCCGGGCGAGCCCTCTCCCCTGGCTCTGCACACGCGGCAAGTTCCCCCGTGGGTTTAATCTCGAAATATGTCGATCGTCACCGCCAACTTTCTCTCTCTCTCTCTCTCTCTCTCTCTCTCTCTCTTCGAGACAACCCAACTCTTACTGAGGATATTCTGCAGGGGTATAAAAGGGTGACTAACTTTGAGACGCGCTCGAGTCTGCCGTCGATTGGCGGCCGCGTTGGGTCCGTTGGTTTCCTCCTCGCTCGGATCCTCGCACTCCTCGCCGTCGCAGGGCCTCGTGCAGAAGCGAAGCCTCGCGGTGAGCATCTCGTCGCTGGGGTGCGCTTCTCCGGTGTAATACGGCCAGTTGCCGGCCAGCATGTAAGACAGGCATATTCCGCTCGGGCCATTTCCTGAAAGAGAGCGCGACGTACTCGTCGTCGATAAGCCTGCCTGTCCTCCACCCCCCCCCACCCCCCACCCCTTTCCTCCCTTCCCACCGCGCCCCGCGAGATACTCCGCTCTGTGGGCCGTCTTCGCTTCACCCCCTTTCGGACTTCTCTCCTATCCCTGGCACCCTCTCTTCGTCGCGGAGAAAATCTACGCTCCTCTCCCGCTCCATCGAACGCCCAGCGAGTCGCACTGCCCCGTGCGTACGCGAGAATCCTCGATGAGGCTTCGCGAGAAGCATCTACGTTCGGCAATCCTTGGACGAATGACCAAGAGTAACGAGTAATCGGGGAAAAATTGAGCGCGCCGTAATTATCCCCCGGCGTCCAGGCTCGTCTTTCATCAAAAGGGCTCGTTGTCTTGTCGCGAACGTTGAAAATCGTCGATCGTTAACGGCGCGGGCTAACGTTCGGGCGCGTTGCGAGGAAATAAAGCGCGTCGAGGATAAAGGATCTGGTTATTTCCGTCGCGATTTCCAATTCAATCGTCTCGACTCCGTCGATAGGGATCGAGGCACGCCAGCGAGGCACGCCAGCGAGGCACGCCCCCGAGGCCTTTTCGAAGGCATTCCTCGGGAACGAGGTTCGATCTGCGCGCACAAACCGGAAAAACCGTCGATGAAAAACACCGCCGAAGCGAGCGCGAGTACCGATCGATTTTTTCCTCGGCAGCCACGAAAAGAGGGTGGCGCTGAATTATTGACGGGGATTATAGACGAATAGGCCGGTCTGGCCCCCGTGCCACGACGGTTTTGCATCTTATCGCCCCGTCCTACGCCCTCGGAATCTACGCGGCGCTTTCGAGGTACCGGGGATGCGCGCGACCTTCTGGACGGAAGGTTCGCTCGGGGCTTCGCGCCACGACATTCGCGCTCTTCGTTGTTCCCCCCAAACGCTTTGGCTTTAGCCCTGCCGCGCGCGCTCGTCCCCGATATCGGCGGCGCGTCGATCCTTTTGGGCGCCTCAAAGTCGAGAGGGTCCTTTCGTCCGTACCTATGACGACCACGTCCTTATAGATGACGGCGTCGTCCTCCCACCCGGATTGCATTCTTTTTTGACGTTCCAACGCGCTCGAGTAGCTCCGAAAATAAACTCTGTGTGTCGTGACTCGACCCAGGACCTGGAACCAAGCGTTGAAACGTCGATTAAAATGGCCGCTGGACGATCCCGATCTCGGTCCTGCCTACCTGCCCGATTGGACCGATCGATTTTTCTTCGGCCCTTCGGAGAGTGGCGAGCGACGGCCGAGGTCCGCTACGCGCGTACGAGGAGAACGCCGATTAACGAGTAATCCTCGTGGAAAGATATCGGCGCTGGTATTACGAGGCCGAGGGAAGGATCGACGGTGAAATTTGTCTTATCGGCGTAACGCGAGTCGTCGTCGCTCCTCTCCTTCCTCCGCTTCCGAGGGAAAGGGGCGGGGAGAGTGCGCTCCTCGGTCGGCTCCCATAAATCGGCGTATCTTACGCGTCGTTCTATCGGGCCGTTACATCGATCTACGTCGCGGAAATGCTATCCTCCTTACGTCGTCCGCGGTGAGTCAACGGGCGGATACTCCTCCGGCGGTCCGAACTCGACGATGGTTAAATATCAATCTTTTAACGGCACATTATTGGCGGAGGGAAAAAAATGAGCGTCGCAAGGGAGATGACGCGCCGCGTAAGAAGATCGCCTCGGAACTGGTCGAGCGCGTTGGGCCGATAGAGGAGCAGCAAGCACCGCGGCGGGCTCGGATTTTTCGTAGGACGATCGCGTCGAACGATCTTAAAAATTCACTCACGACTCTGCGCGCGCGATCGCCTCGAATCGTCGCGCGAAGCTTTGCGTTCTTGGACGATGACCGGACGATTCTTCGCGGCGATCCTATCGAGCTTATCTTCGAAGCTTTGCGATCTTGCGCGGTGACGGTGTAATTTCTTTGCGTTCGTCTTCGAGGCTCCACGATCTCGCGGCATGACCGCGCGGTTTTCCAAGTCGATTACGCTAAATCGCTCTTCTTAGCCGCTTTCGGCAAGATCACCTCGAATTTATCATCGGTGGGGCAACCGGTTTTCATGCCGAGGAATACGTTTCGAGCGGGGCAGCGCGTTGCGCAATATCGGTCGGACGAACGAGCTAGGCGCTCGGCTCTCTGGGAACTTTGCGAACGGCCATCCTCGGCCGGTCCTCGGGTCGCCATCGAAAACGTACGCGGAGTTGAAGGCGAGTAAATCGGTAGAAAAACGAGCGAAACACCCTTGGCATTGGGTACGCGGCGATATACGATACAGAGAGAGAGATCGTTCTTTGCGTCCGCGACCTCGACGAGAATGGAGAGACGGCTCCTCGTAGGATCGCCCCACCTCCCCGCAACGTTCGAGAAACTCTCGCGATCGAGCACGATTCCTTTCGTAAGGATCGCCCGAACGCGATGACGAATCCGCGAGGTACTCGTACCTCGGATAACGATCGTCCTATCTCTTCGACGATCGGACCGTGATATATCGGCATCGTCCACGATATCCGCTGCGCGTCATCGGCGCGCAACGAATACAAACGACGTTGACCCGGTCGCTTGCGTTCGGTCATTCTCCGATACTCGGGCGGAAGATCCGATCGCGCGATCTTTCGCGTCGGCGTACGTCGAGCCTTCGTCTCCTTCTTAAAAGGAGCGCGAGCTCGGAGAGTGGGCTAAGGGTCGGAAGAGGGCGATCTTCGTCGAGGCCTCGCGCGCCTTTTCCATCGGCGCGAATCGAATTTCCGACCGCCTCGATCTCGGCCAGAATCCCGTGCCCTTACGGAGGCGAAAGTATGGTCGACCTTCGGCTCGCCCGTGGCCCTCCAACTCCAGGACGAGTTTCCGACTTTCTAGCGGGTAAGCGCGCGATCGCCGTGACACGGATCGCGAGGCGGATCGCCGCACGGCCCTCGACGCGATTCCGGAGGGAAGCGTATTATTATTCCGGCGCGGGCAAAGCCCGCCAGCGAGGTTTCCGCCTCGCAAGGACGTTCCTTCGAGCTTCCTTCCAGCTTGCGCGTTCCTAGGACAAGGACGCGCGGCGCTCGTTGATCGCGAATCGGTCGCGAGGAGAGGGCTACCTCGCGGCGAGGGAGGATCGAGGATCGCTCGAGAGAGGAAGGAGGGCGGAGGAAGGGCCGCTGGGTCCGGTAGGCGAAGCTCAACGGCGGACGTTCGAGCTCGCCTTTCGAGGAGTCCGATCGAGAATAGAACTGCCGAGCGCTATCCCGACATATCTAAATATACTCGAAATATCCGCGGAAAAGGAAGAGGCGGCGAGGAGGGAGAGAGGAGGGAGGGAGATCCGAGCGATCGATCGCGCGGCGCGAGAAAACGATGGAAAAGCCGCGTAAACGCACCGCCGGGCATCTTGGCGGATTTCGCGGAAGAAATGACGGGCCGGTGGCGCTTTGGCCGCTTCGGCCGCTTCGACGGTTAAGAATAGCGGCCGGCCTACGCGCCGCGTGCCCATTGCCATCCCACGAGATTTCCTGCTCGATCAACGCCGTAACCTGGATCCGGCGCGCTAATCCTATCGTTGGAAACCGAAGCGGGACCGTGGCCGAAGTACGTTCGAGACAATGCCACTGCGCGCCAAATATATGCGCCTCGTCGACTCGACGACGGCTTCGACCACCGGAGCCCACCGTGCGGACGCCCTGCCCTCGTGGAGACGCGACATCTTCGCGGGAGAGAGAGATATTTTCGAACCTGGAGACCCTTTGGAGCGATACGAGGAGGGGCGGCCGCTCGTCGCTAGACGCGATGCGTCCTGGATTTGAGAAAAGGCGAAACCAGTTTTCGACGCGTTCGATCGCGATAAAGTTGCCTCCTCGAGCGTTACTCGTATCCGAGCGATTCGTCGCTCTTTCGAAGCGCCGACTTTGCTCCTCCTTGTGCATTATTTACCTTCCATTGGCACAGATAAGACGCGCGGCGGCTTTTCGCGGAGCGGCAAAGTCTCTCGGTCGGGGCAAAAAAAAGGAACGATTCCGAAGTCGAGATAAAGAGGCTGCACGGACGCGTTGACTCGGTTGGATGATGCAACGGGGAGAGCTCGCGTGCTTCGAGAATAAAACGAAATTTCCTCGATATCGCCGCGGTCGATGTTCAGGTTAAAAAAAGAACGGTCCGAGAGAGCTTTTTTGGTGCCGTCTTCCGAAAAATGGGATCGTAAACGCGCATTCGGTCCCCGTAGCAGTTTTGCCCGCTGCTCTTCTCCCAAAGTTCGATGTCGAACGCGTGCTCGCGTTTGCACCTCGCGGAAACGCCCCGCCCGTGGGAAGAAGCGTGGAATATGGACGATCGGTTGGAAATGGCCGAGCCGCGAGGTACTTTCGAGGATTCGATCGCGAACGTCGTACTTTCTTATTTTTAACGAGCGACCCACGGATAACGCGCGTCGCTAATGGCGCGATAAAGGAGGACTAGTGGGGTCTTACGACGAGTGGAGAATGATACGGCAAAAAGCGCACCGCGAGGCACATCCATCATCGCCCACGTTCCGTTCACCGATCATCGAATATTCACTCGTGCACCCATCTCGCTTCTTCGCGTTCATATCCGTAGGAACGATTTTCCTGCCGATTGTATGTTAACTTAACCCCCCCCCCCCCAACATCCGTCAAGGTTTCTTTTTCTCTACGACTCATTCGACCGAGCAAAATTATAGTTCCGCTTGCGCGGAAAATCGGTCAAGGGATCGAATCCCCCCCCCCTCCCCCGACACCCGCGTACTTTACTCCTCCTTCTCCCTCCTTTCCTTCCTCTTATTCTTTCTTCGTGAGAGCGAGCGGTACGTTTCCGCGAGTTTAATTCGTTTTAACGACGTAAGCGCGGTTCAATTAACGGACAAGTTACGTAACCGGCGCGCAGTATACGCGCGTATATCTCCGTGTACATACCAGAGAAACGAGTGGTTCGATCGATAAATTTCCATGCCTCGCCACTCCGCGTCCGACTTTTTCGATCGCGCCGCTCCACCGCATATTAGCCGTCATTCGCGAAACAAATTAATGCCCGAAGATCTGGCGAACGTTAAATTTATCGTCCGGCAAAACTCCCCACATCGATGCTCGCCGAGCTACTTTATCGTCTCAGCTACTTATCGTTCGAAATCTATTTCGCTCGTTATTATTTATCGAGCAAACGCCGCTGCCGGTTTGAATTCGCCTTGCGCGCGTTCCAGCATCGGCACCCGATCGATCCTCCGTACGAATTTCGAGGGGACGTCGTGCCGGTAATCGACGAATCGGATAGCCGAGCACTTTGAGCGTATCGAGTGTTCGGTAGGAGGTGCTTTTCGATCGAGCCGTAATCGTGGGTAGTCGGGGTGTGGAGAGACGCGAGCGATGAACGGCGGGCCAGTGTCGTTTCGTGAGAAAATAGCGGGCAACGCGATGGCGTGGCTCGATCGAACGTGCTTATCGCGGCACGCGGCACGCGGCACGCGGCTCGGGAGGGTTTACGAGCTAAACTCTTCCGAGCTGGCCGCTCGTGGCCGGGCTACCTTCGAATCGACCCACGCTAACTCTCATCGACACTGACTTTCGTCGAGGATATTTATTCGAGGACAACGCTGTCACCGATGTTCCTCGGAAACACTACGACAAACACTACGGTGCGCGAATCGTGCCAATTGCCGAGACCATTGAAATTCCCACTCTTACGATAAATACCCGCGATCGTGCAAATTGTAACGGGAAACGCGCGACCGTGCGCGTTATTCGCGAACGAGTTAAAAGGAAGATTGCCCGATAAAAATAAAAAGAAAGCGTCATTTTCACGACGAACCTCGCGTTAAGCGTGGCGCGAGTATGCAAGGCATTTCGACTCGTAAAGTTATTGAAAACACGCTCATCCATCGCGATGGTAAACACGGCCGACCGAGCGTAAAACGTATGCGAGACGACGATACCATTGAATAACGTAGACCACCTTCCTAACGAACATTACGACGGAAGGAAATAGTCGCGCGCATTATTCGAGCGCGTGACGTTCGTAAAAAGTGTCAGCTTTATCGCGCACATTAGAGCAACGGAGTGACTGCGCGAATATGGGTATCAAACCGATCTCGTCAAATATTTACGATGGCAATCCCATTAGGCACGCTCGCCCGTGCCACCTTTTACGCGGCCAAGCCCTTCCCCCCCTTTCGTTCCTCCGCAACGGCGGGAAAAGTATGCTCGCTCGCTTTTCCACGTTTCAAGATCATAAGCCCCACTCTTCGACGACATTGGCGACCGCTTTTTATCGCCTCCCAAAAATTAATCCCCCCTGACGTCAATAAATAATACAACGGTGTGCAAAAGTTAAAGGAAACCGATAACGGAATTCTGGGTCGCCTTTATCGTCGCCGACTCACGATCGCCTCGATCGCCCTTTTCCGCGTAACGCTTTTCTCACCTCCCACGGCCGCACTCTTTCGCTCGCCCCGTGAATCACGATCGATGCCTCGATCGTAAACAATACTTTCAAAGTTGTAAGCAACGTTGCGCAACTCGCGAGAAGTATCTCGTATCTCGCGAATCGTATAAAGTATCCTTGCGTATCGCGAGCGGCCACTGGCGTATCGCGAGCCACGTCTCGCAAACCGTGAGCACTATTCTCGGAGAGTTTGCCGTCGTAAGAGCGACATCGAGTCGACTCGTCTGCCAATTGAAAGACGAGTATTATCCCTTTTCTCGGTATCGCCTCTCGCGGCACGGAAAAGCAGGTGCGTCCGATCTAAGAATCGAGGCCTTAACAAATTCGATTGCCGAATCGAGGGTTTAGCAATTGCAGCGATTAAAGTCCGCGCTCGCGGCCGGTGCCACGTGCCGACGCGTAGCGTAATTTCTGCGACAGGGCCGAAAGCTCCACGGAGATCTGTCCCGCGAAAAATCGGATTCCGCCAAAGTCGGATCGACGAGAGCCCGTAGCAACCTTTCTCTCGTACATTTTTCGATGATCGTCCGTATGGAAAAGGTAGCCTTTTCAAAAATTCGCTTCTCATCGCCGTATCTCCGCGCGTACATATCGCATAAAAAATAAAACCGTCCGAAAGATTCAAACTCGATCCTCCATCGAGTGGGACTTTGCTCGTAATCCGCGAAGCTGCCGTAGTATCTTTCCATAGAATCAAATCCCTCCTGTCCATCGAGAGGAATGTTGGATTACACGGATTACATCTCGCGAGGGAGATACGGGGAGAACCGAAAGCTCGCGGATGCTCCAATCCGAGATATATGCTAATCTTTCCGCCGAGCCCGACTCGCCGATCTTTCCGTCGACTCGGACCTGTCCTCTCCTTCGTATTTGATCCGGGCTTACTCGGGTCAAGAGGGAGATACGCGATAAATCCGAAGCTTCGAAACGCTCTAAATCACCGTATAAGCTAATCCTCCCATCCACCACCCCGGTCTTTCCGCCGAGTTCATCGCGTTAATTTTTCCACGAACCAAAACCCGTTCTGCCCGTCAAGGTTAACGAATTTCAATCATATCCAGATCCGCCCCAAGTTATTCCTCGCGCGGTCGAACCAACGGACGCGTACGCGACGGATCCTTCGATTATTCCGCTAAACCGGCGTATTGCACGCCGATCGTTATCACCGAGTCAATTCCATTTCGCCCAACGCGATTAATTCCCCGAAGTGAATTCGAGATTTGACCAAAGTTAATCCCCGCTTACTTGGGTCAAGGGGAAGGCGCTCAGCGCGTCCAAAGCTCGTAGATGAGATTTTCACGATTCCACGAGGTTGCGAGTGAGATGACGAAGCGTCGCAACCGGTGCACGTGTTTCGCCCGGAACTGCACACTCGAGTAGGCGAGACCGGCAAATTGTAGTTGATAAACGTCGCGCGCAAGTTTCGATGAGAAGAAGGGCGCCGCTTCGAGCACCTCGCGCGATAACGGCCGCCGTCGTACTGAATGAGAGCGAGACCGCCAGCACGACGTGCGCAAAACGTGCGCCCCCTCCCCCTCCGCCCCTCCTCCTGCCCCTCACCGCGGCCTACCCCGCCCCTCGCGCCCATCCCGCCCCGCGCCGCGCCGGGAAGCGGCCCATTCCGCGGAAACGGCTGCCCGCTGGAAGGTCGGGGAGCGCTTCTCTTTCCTTCTTCCTTTTCCCTTTTCCTCCACTCCGCCTAGCTTCTCGCTTCGTTTTCACCATCGATCGTCAAGGTCGTTCGGCCTAGGATACACCGTCTTGCTGGAATACCGTTATCCTTATCGCGTTATGCAGCGTATTGCCAGAGAGTAATTACGATTGCGTTCGATACAAACGAACGGGCTCCTGCCGAGCACGGATTATTTTATTAATCGGGCGAACGTTCTCTCATTATCGTCGTATCCTTCGGTATTGTACGGGATTGAACGTACGATCATTATTGCTACGTCGCTCGGGTCGTATCATTTTATTATCGATGTCGCTATCGCTCGAGTCCCCGCGATCATCGATCGAATTATTTTGGTCCACCTCTCTCGTCCACCTAGTTCGTCCCACCGTAATGCGTTTAAATTTCTCCCGATCGGAGGCTATTTCGATCTTCGCATCGGGCCATGTTATCTCACACTTTGCATACCGGTGATTCGATTCGACGAGTTCCAGGAAGCCTTTGATTCGACCGCTGTGGTACGTCGTAACGCCGCGTCGAGTTTTTTCCTCGTGAGACGACGGACCGCGAGTGGATATCCTTCGAAGCTTCCGCCAGATACGTTCGTGGGAACCGGGGAGATACGCGTGCATCGCGCCATCGTCGGGAAAGAGCGTAACGGACGTTTCCCTCGATCCGTGGAAACCGCATCGAAGCTCGAGGAAAAGATCTCGACGATAACATCGTGCGCGTATCGGGTAATTCTTAACGTACGGCTTCGAGTTAGGAAGATCGTTGATGTTTGCGATAAACATGGGCTGATTCGAGAATTGGGAAAATGACGACGATCGTGAGGCAATTGTGCGTTGGATAATCGATCCACGTGTCTATACGGTGCGCAGCTACGAGAAAATGATCCGATCGTTTCGTCGATCGTCGTTGTAACGACCATATATAAAAAGCGCGCGTAATATCGAGGAAAGTCCGGATGTGCTTTCTTTTATCAATGATGTACGGTTTAACGCCGTAATTTGTGCCATTAGTAGCACAGTTTTTCTTTTTTTTTTTTTTTTTTCTTTTCAATCAAACGTATAGATCGTACGAGCCGCTTTCCTCATTTGGCCTACCGTATGGCGAGATTAATCCTCGGATAAATTATTATAATTCGCATTATTTTTAGAGCGTGATTTAATAAATATCGATTCGTCGTACTCGATAGGCCACGATAAGGATAACGAGGACGCACGTTTGCGAACGTATCTTTATAAATGTAATAACGCAAAACGAAATATTTTGCCCAATAGTCTTCGTTCGAATACGGCCGACTCGGACGTAATCGATGAGGCGTTCGTAACCGGGTCGGCTTACGATCAAAATTTATCATCTTACCTGGAACGGATAAACGTTTGCCTACTATCCGACACGTTGCGTTACTCGGCACTTTTACACTCGCTGCAGTTATGTCCCGATAATGCTCGCTAATCCGTATGTACGTGCAACGGTGTGCAAAAAAGAACGAAACGTCTTCCATTTAGTGGTAAAATCTAGATTTCCGCGTAATCGTCGGTGGGCTCGGAGATACGCAAAATACGTTGCTTCTAGATGCCCGAAAATGCGAAAAAAATTTCGCTCGTCTCGCGCGACCGATCGGACGTTTTGCGTAGACGCGTATCGGATAATATCGAGAATCCAGCATCCGATCGCCAAAGGGAGAACGATTTCTCCGTCGATTTCTCTTTCAACCGAACAACGCGTTAGTTGACTTTTCTCACCCTTACGGCCACTCTCTGCGAATGCATAATGCACGCGTATATCGACTCGGCGTTACTTCGGTGCCGTCGATAAAAGGGTAAATCTGGAAATAAACGATAAGGGTAAACTCGTACTCGCGTCGGATACGTTGGTGAGTGCGATTATGACGTCAGAATCCAGGTTTTTTTACAAGCGTATTCACACCCGTCATTCTCCCAAAGGCAAAGCCGAACGAGGTATTATAATTATACACTGATTCGTTCTACTCGTCCATGGGGACTCGACGCTGATGTCTGCCGAGTATACGCGATTGCATTTATTCGACGCTGATCCTTCGAGCGCAGAATTATACGCTTATCGAAGCAAAAGGATCGAGTACGCGAAATTCCATAAGGGTAATCGTACGATCGCTAGAATTAGCTTCGTTGACAGAGCGAGTCGCAGGGAGACCCGACGATCTTGCGAGCGTAATTGCAGTGGACATTACTGGGTGCCTTCGGTTCACCCTGTACGATTCGGGAAACGGCCCGCTTCGTTTAAGGCGACATCCTCGTCGGCGAGAGGCCGTAATTGACGAGGCGACCGAATGGTGCGTCGTCGTCTCCTACCCTCGATTTAAGAATATGACGAAGCACCGCCACGCGGCAAGGCCAGCGCGACGGTCGTACGGTTAATCGCTGTTCCATTACTCCGATCTTTTAACCACGTGCTCCGTCTTTTTGTGCATTTACGTAAACCCAAACTCGTCGAGGAGGAAAAACCGTGTCCTTAGCGAAGCCGACGTAACCCTCGAGACCAAAGTTAATTTACTCGCAGATCTCGTGCTCCGAGAAAATGACGGGAACGAATGTCCATACGTACCTTGAAAAGACCCTCGCAAAAATAGGGTAAAGGCCGTGGATGGGTACTGAATATCAAACGGGTATCGCTTCGAACGTTTTACCGATTATCCGACGGCACGCCGATTAGGCGTTCGAGAGAATTCGAGACGTGCCATTATTTCATACATTTCGTTAAAAGAACGCGGGAAATATTCCGATACGCGAACGAGAGGTCCCATTATTTTCTATTTTTACGCGCGGTCGTGCACCGAATACTTCGAATAGAATTCTACGAATGGTAATACGCGAGCAACGTGAAAAAGGGGCAACGCCAAAGTAATATCGCGATAAAGGATCGTGGAAAATTTTCCACAGGCGAGGCTCGAACGTTACTCGCGTCGGGCGATCGTTTGTCTCGAGATAAAACGATTACCGGGCGGACAATTTTCGGATACCTGTTTCTCCGCCTCGCAGTCACGTCATCGCCCTTAATCCGGATTGCAGACCCTGATCCACTGCGCGGCGAGGAAATCTTCTCTGTGGATATCTTCGACACTTTCTAGATTTTTCACACTGGCGCGTGGCTGACCGACACTTTCCAATGTCATTTTTGAACCTGTCTTTTTGCGCCCGCTACAGCACCCCTTGAAAACCGATCGACTTTGCGACGAGACCCCCTTTCGAGGTTTATCGCTTACCTCATACTAAAGGATATACAAGGAAATGTTCGCTACGAGGAATCTCCGGTTATCTCGATAAATCAACTCTCTTCGAATCCCACGGGTGACCCGGTTAAGTTTTCTGTACCGTTTTACGCGTATTCTAGCCGTTTTCTATTAGAGTCGCTCGTTGTATTGCTCAACGCACCTCGTCGGACGCATTGATTTTCTTTTAACCTAGGTTAGGTTCACCGTTCCTTATATATAGCCATATGTGCCTTCCATATATATATATATATAGCGGGTGCCGCATGCGACTGCGAAGCTGCTACCGACATCTTCTATCGAGAGGATTAACTGGAGTTTTACCGAGACGATATTGTCGGTAGGACGGTACCTTTTTTTTTACTCGGATCGTACAATTTGGCGTCGTTATCGACCGCTAGGGTTGCGTGCATTTTAAAATATATGGATGTACCGTTCTATTTTTTTTCGAGTAACGATACCCGTACTTCCCAATCAAATTTTAACGATCTACCTGGTGCCTTTTCAATCTTACTTACAGAATATTTGAAAAAGTTTCTTACGTTATACACACGCCTATGATACGGCCGCTATCGGGGAAAATCCGACGTGAAATAACTTACTCCAGGTGTACGTAAAATATATTTTATTAGCTTCGGTCAAAAAAATTACGTCTACTCTAGTTTCTTACGCGTAAAAAAGAAAAGTGTTAATTCTGCGTTCGAGAAAATGAAGAATTATCGGAGAAAATTGTAGCACTCTCCAACTGTTCTTCGGCAATGAAATACACTAAGTACTCGATTTGCGCAATTGGGTATTGGGATCGGTTAGGGGAACGTAGGTGACCTGCATCAGCTTCTTCTTCGTCACCGTACCGTCGGCACTCTTGTCCACCTGGAGAAGATCTTGAAACCTTTGAATGCCTTCTATCGCGAAAACAGGACAGATCAGTCGACCTCCGGGAGCTAACTGTTTCACTAACTGAAACATCGATTTCGTGCTTTTTTAAATAAGCACAAATTCGAAGGACCAGTGCCTAAAAATATCCTTTTTCGTTAATCGTTCGGATGTGCCAGGGTGGCCCCCCAATTATTAGCCGGTTATTCCGAGAAAGGCGGTATTACGCAAGGTGCATTTTGGGGCGAAGCTATCGGGTAGGAACAAACGATAGCAATTGCGATGACAGAGAAATAGGTTTGATTTACCTCTTGCGGTATAGATTCTGCCGCAGCTCCGACGTGTATCGCATTGTACGGGGCGTCAGCGGCGTATCCCAATCGGCCGTCTCCCACTAGTCGCATTGATAATGACCTGCCGTTAATCTCCGGTCTATCTTTTATGTACACAGCAAAGTGACACCGGTCGGTGAATAAGGTTCCGTTCGATTCTTTGTGGCAACGTACATACCTACTCCACGTGGGTGGATCACGAGTCTTTTTTTATTTCAACTCTACTTAACGGCCGCCTCGTATTTCCGAACAGTATAACCCACCGACAACGGGTCCCCTGCTGCATCGGTATTCTTCGACCTACCCCTCACGCCGCGTCGGTCCTCGAGAGGGGCTTCTCGCGCAGCCAATGTTAATATTGTCGACGTGAATGGACAAGATGTATGACGCAGCGCGAACGATGGGTTAAGCTTGTACCGAAAGCGAGCAGGAGACGCGTTAAGGGTCGTGTCGAAAGTGCTCCTAGAGTGCCTACGGCGTATTCTAGGAGAATTGGTGTATCCACGAAATGTAACGGTCTTACGGCGTGTAACCAAAGGATTGTGCGAGCAAATGAGGCAATCTTACCGACGAATTTGACGCGTCCCTCCTTGAGAAAGTGGGAGCAATCGTCGCGCACGTTGCGCGTAGATATCTCGATGAGCTCCGGAATATGATCGATGCCTACGACATGGCCACGGGAACCTACCATGAATGCCATGCAAGCGGACAGGTATCCGGAACCAGAACCAACGTCGAGAGCTTTGGCTCCGTCGAAGAGTTGATCGGAGAGGATGGACAGCGCGTATGCGTGCTAAAAGAAGTATGTCGTTGCGAATGTCTACTTAAAAATTCTATGTTCCACCTCGAATATACTTATTTCAAGGTCCTTTCTATGCTACAGAAATTATAGTATATATAGCGTGTGGAAAATTTATCACCGGTAATGGACGCGATTTGAAATACGAGCTTCCTTTTGTCACATTAGCGTAGCCACGTGGATATTTGTTCGAGTATTAGTCACGAACCAAATCATCGGGGCTGCGCGGCCTGGAAAATCTCCAATCGATAAAGCAAATATCGGTTTAACGTAAATAACGTAAAGAGATAACGAGGTTACGCCGATAGCCTCGTTTCGAACAATGCTCTTGACAAAAGCGACGTTTCCGATTGCCATATTCTAAGCCTTTATCGACCGTTCTTTTTATTCCATAGCCGCGCGACAATATTCGTCGACGTTAAATTCAAGCCGTAGAGGTCGTAGACTCGCGCAAAGCATTCGAGGATGAACGCGAATCGGACAATGCGCGCAATTATCCCGGCGGCCAAGGAAAATTTGCGCAATACGCTTTACCATGTGGGGAGCGCTGATCGTGACATTGTAGCCGATCGCCCTGGGACGATCCTGATACGGGTCTGGTTCACGACAATAACGTCCTCTGTCCACCGCGAGCATGGCGGATTCCGCTCTATCCGTCGCCAATATACCAGCTTCTGCAATATCGTTAGAAGATAGCGGAATCTTTCTGCGGATTATCAGAATAATAACGAAGCAACAGATTATACTCTCTCTTACCCTTTAGCTTGACTACCATTTCTTGATTCGTAGCGCCATTGCAACACCATGCCATCCTATCCGGCTCTTCCCAGAACCGACTACGGACAAAATGCTCCGTCCGATCGCAAAGACGCGACGGTATTACGACAAACGAAAACCGTCTTCCCTACGGTTCCACAACTTTTCCAATCGTCGTTCCAATCAAATCGTCAATTCCAAAGATTCGGAGCGACTGTCGAAGAGATTAAAGAGACGACAATGAAGAAGAAAACCTGCGACCTTTGGGTATCGATAGGAAAATACAAGGCTAGGAAGTAGAGGGTTTAACGACGAAAGGACGAGCTCTCGTTACGCATCTATAAACGGTCAAAGGACACGCGAATCTCGAAATTTCCCGAACGTCAAAGCTCGGTAACTACCCGGTTCCAAAAATGCACAGCCGCCTTCTACCTTGTCCAACCTTGGAATCGGATGTCATGGCATAATCGTAATATCGATAGCGAAGACATCGAGAGAGCATCAAAGCGAAAAGGGGAGGATGGTAAGTCGAGAAAAGGTACGATCGAGATATACGCATCGCGAAACTCTTTGGCCGTTTCTCTCGCGATCGTAATACGTAAAAACGGGTAGCGAGCCAAGAAGAGGGAAAGCGAGAGGTCCTGCTAGGTGATTCCGAATCGACGAAGGACGTACCCGATACGGCTTAGGATTACTCGAACGTCAAACCTCAGCATCGCATCCTCGCGTTGAATTAATATGGCCGTACCTATGGCGATATCGAGGTTCGGACTGTCTCCGTGGTGGGGGCCGAACAGCTGATGCGCCCGGCAGGACCGAATCTAGAAGCCGACAAGTACTGGCGCCTCCTTCGGGCGCGGCACCTCGGCAGTCGACGCACGAAAACCGAAAGCGGCCGCGATCGCACCACCCTACGGTGCGTTCCTCGTCATGGAATCCTCGACTGCCATTTCTCTTTAACTTTGCGCGGTTACGTCGCCCAGAGGTGCCGATTCTCAGGGCTGCCCGTGCCATATCGATTTTCTCCCGATACGAGATCCCGTACTTTTCCTCGCCGTTTCTCCCTTCCACACAATTACGCGCTCCCTTTTCTTCTTTTTTAACGCACGACGATCGGAGCCTGCCGCTCTAAACGCGTCGACACCTATAAGTGACTTGCCGCACTGATTTTTAGCCCGGATCCGGCTAAGACTGGCCAAAACCGCTGTCCTTCCACCGCAAATCGTCCGCAACGTGGAAACTACTTACCTTGTTCGCGAGTCTTTCGTAAAAATTGCTCGAATTTAAGACGAGGCATTCTTTTGGATCTCTCGTCGGTTATCCTCGATATCGAGAGGACTCGGAGGGATTCGAGTTCGAGAGGGTGGAAAGGTATCCCTGCTAACGTCGGTCCTAGCGTCAAAAGGGACGAACGGGGAGGATTGCATCGATCGAAGGGGGCGTGCTCCGTCGCGCCGATCCTGGAAACTGCCGATAGGAACTCTTCCGTCGTTTCATCCTCGCGCGACCGACGCGAACACGTGTTTTCTAGGACAAAATTATCCGCGCTAGAGGATCGTAAATCAGTTAAAAACGCTTTCTCGAAGAACGACTGATGCTCCTCCTCGTAAATCACCGACGGTCCTCCCGTGTCGGTAGAGCGCGGTTGGTGGTAAATCATCGATGCGCGTGTTTGAGTATGTCTTTGGCAACGATGGAATACAGGCCGATAAAACTAGGACCCTTATCGTTTACGCAATACTCGACTCTCGGGGCGATCGTCTATCGCCCTCCGCCAGAGGCGCATACCCGCCGATCCCCCGGAGATACGTCGATCACGATCGTATTTGGTCGCCTCGTTTCCTAATTTTACGCGATTCTCGACGATTTACGAACGACAAATTCGAGCTTGCGAAAGGCCTTTCGTACATCGCATCGCGGCGCATCGGGGCCGATATTTCGATCGATACGTCTAAAATCGAACCTGGGTGACGCGGCGCATCGGAGTCATTCCTAATATCCCCCGTTTAGGCGCATTTTTCTCCGCAAAGAAAAAGGGACGGAGCCTTCGATCGGCGGCGCATCGTACTTTTCAGGCCCGTTTCCTTCGGCCCCGCGAGGAGGGTTCAAACTCGCGGCGATCGGTGCGCGTCCTCCTGGCCTGCCGAGGAGAGGAAAAAAAGGTGTCGGATCGGAAAGAAAAGTCGCAGCGTGCGGTGCACCTTCGCGAGGCGCGGGGGGACGAGGATGCGGCGTCGAGAGTACTTGTTAGTCGGCGGGCGTGTTTGCCGAGTACACAAAGGTTGCCGGTCTGGTGCATTCACGTGTCGAGGCGAGAGATAAGGCCGACTCCTCCGACTCCTCCGACTCCTCCGACTCCTCCGACTCCTCCGACTCCTTCCGCCGTTCGGCACCGAGGGCTGCTCGCTCCGTATATATGGAATTAAAGATAGTACGGTGGAGCGCAGATTCGAGGCGGGAGCCGCCGAGGGAAAATCCCCGAGTTCTTCCGAGCGGACGAGCCTTCCTCGAGGCCAGAGCTCGTCCTTCCGCGATTTCGCGCATCCACCTCCGTCGGCTCCCTCGTTCGCGATCGCGATAAATCACGTCGCGCCTCCACCCCGTCCCAGCCCCTATCGCCGCGATCTCCCTCGGCCAAAACCCTCCGCGCTCTCCCCGCTAATTCCGCCAGAGAGAAGCAAACTCCTCGAGCGAGGAGCCGCCAATTTAACGCGGGGAAACGCGCCGCCATCCGTCGGGCGAGCGCCGTGCGAAAAGTGAATCCGCGGGCCTGAAGCGAGATGGGCAAGGACAAGGAGCGCGTCCCGGAGCCAGGGAAATGGCGACAGTTCTTGGCCGCTCTCATAGGTGAGTATCCTCTCCGAAGCGTTTTTCGCGCGGACAAAAACGCGCTTCGATAGAAATTGTGGGAACGAACGTCGGGCTCGCAAGAAGGCTCGAAGAGACGCGAGCCGGAGCTCACAGGAGGAGAGCGTGTTCTCAGCGAACGTCTCGGCCCTGTCGTACGGCACGATGGTCGGCTGGCAGTCGCCGATGGCGCCGCAGTTGCAAGGCGAGGATCCTCCCGTGGGCTCGGTGCCCATGACCGAGGAGGAGGCGTCCTGGCTGAGCGGCATCATGTGCCTCTCCGGCACGCTCGCCTCCCTGGGGCTGGGCCTGCTCACCGAGAGACTCGGCCGGAAGGCCACGGGCTGCCTGATGGCGCTGCCCCTCTGCCTCTGCTGGATCCTGACGATCTTCGCCAGCAGCCACGCCGAGATCTTCGTCGCCCGCTTCTTCGCGGGGATAGGCGGCGCGGCCTCGCTCTTCCTCGTCCCGCTTTACGTCTCGGAGATCGCCGGGGACAGTGTCCGCGGCATGCTGGGCAGTCTTTTGGTCTTCGTCCTCAACATCGGCGTCCTCCTCTCCTACATCTTCGGCGCCATCCTCTCCTTCCGGGTCTTCGCCATGTGCGCCCTGCTTCTGCCGCTCGTCTACCTCGTCGCCTTTCTCTTCCTGCCGGAAACGCCCGTCTACCTCGTGAGGAAGAACCGACTGCGAGAGGCCGCCAGGTCGATGGACGATTTATCGATATCGCCGATCCGATACCGAAGGGGCGTCGCTTTAGCAATTTCGAATATCCTTTATCGCAGATCCTTGATGTGGCTGAAGGCCGGCCACGAGCCAACGGTGGAGCGGGAGATTCTGAGGTTGCAGGCGGAGATGAAGGAGAGGGCCGCCTCCCACAGATCCGTCAAACTTGCCGACTTATTCCGCGACAGAGGAACGATCAAGGGCCTGATCATCTCCTTGGGATTGTTCGGAGGACAGCAGCTTTGCGGAATATTCGCGATGGTGAGAAAGGGCGTATCGGAGCCGATTATCGCGCAAACCCGTTACCGGAAGTACATAGTTTTATCGAGTACGCTCAAAGTTCCACGCCAACGAGTTCGATCGTGGCTCGCATTCGCGCCTTTTCGGGAGGGTTAGGAGAGGAGGATGGTTCGAGCGCCTTCGGGCACGAGTCGTTCGCCGTATCGTTCGGCGAGAAGGACCGAGCTGGTCCGATAGGGGCGACGTAACTCTGTACGTTCCAGATAAGCTACACGGAAAACATCTTCCGGATCTCCGGCAGCTCCTTGTCCCCCAACGCCTCGGCCATCACGATCGCCGCCATCCAGGTACTCGGCTCCTACCTGTCCACCTTGCTGATGGAGCGCACGGGTCGCAGGCCCTTGATCCTGATCTCCTGCCTCGGCATGTGCGTCTCCCACTTGGTCCTCGGCGCGTTCTGCTACGTCCAGGACCTCCCGAAGGACGTCTCCGGACTCTCTTGGCTGCCCATCGTGGCTCTCTCGGTCTTCATGATCGCCTACTGCCTCGGCATGGGCCCCGGGCCCTACGTCGTCGTCTCGGAGATTTTCGCCCGAGACGTCTCCGGCATGGCCATCACGGTCAGCCTCTTCTTCGTCTGGGTGATGGCCTTCGTCGTCGTCAAGTTCTTCCCGAGCCTCGTCGGCCTTCTGGGAATGCACGGCTGCTTCTTCCTCCTCGCGACTTTCTGCGCGAGCACCTTCGTCTTCGCCCTCCTGCTCCTGCCCGAAACGAAGGGGCGACCTCGCGAGCTCATCGTCGACGAGCTCAACGGGATACCGTACGCGCTCAAGGACAGGGACTACATCACGACGCAGGGGACGATCGAGAAGAATGGACTGTCGCCCGAGCACGTTTGAGATTTGGCCTCTTCCGATCGCCGGGAAGCCGGAAGAAGGGGCGGCAGAGGGGACGGACGGCTGCGCGAATCTTGTAAAGCGAGAACGCGGACAAGTCCGATCCAATCGCTCGCGAGAAATATCTTTAAGACTGTACCTAGGAGAGAGAGAGAGAGAGAGAGAGAGAGAGAGAGAGAGAGAGAGAGAGATCTTTGGAGATGGGAAAGGACGAAGGGAGAGATGGAATATTTATGATTCGATAGGCTCGTACCCGTAGATTACCGGAAGAACGCTGGTATTATACTCGAAACACGCCTCTGTTGACCTTCCTCGTTGTACGAGTATTTCTCATTGTCACCTTTATCGGCGATCACGATTTCTTCCTAAAAACTCGAGGAACGCCCGCCATTCGTTTTGCGCGATGTTCCTCTCGTTCGATAATAATAATTGTGCAAAAGAGAAAGAAGAAAAAAGAAAAGGCGATAAGGACATCCCACGCGGATGAAGGTAGGACGAGAGAGAAAGATCGTGGTCAGAAATACACGCGGAAGAGATCGATGGAAACGCGTTGCTCCATCGACGCTTCCGTATATTTATTATCACTCGCACATTCGTCGTGCCTACACGCTCCGAAGTATAAAAAGTATTCGCATCGACGAGTTTGCGGCGATTATGGGCAAGCGGCTTTGCAAAGGTCGAACGAAAACTCGAGGCGCTTCCAACGCGTTCGTCGGCGCGCGTACTTCGCGGAAAGAAGTCGTCGCGCCTCCCTTGGCAACGAGAATCGAGATTCGTCATCGTTCCGTCCCTCTCCATCAGTCGTCGGCCAGCCTCTTCCTCAGGCTCCTGTTGCCGATCCTTCGCCTCTTGAACGTCGTCGGACGGTCGTACTCCTCGTCGCTCTCTCCCCTCTCCAGCCGCGTTATCGTCCTCTCCGCGAAAGTCCTTCGAGGGGCCGGCCGATCGGCCTTCGCAAAAGTCGGCAGCTGTACCTGCTTTTGCTTCGGTAGCTGAAGATCCAGGGACTTTTTCTCTCTGAAAGAGGGTATTGTCGGTGGTTGAAGGAAAATGGATGAAAAAGAAGGAAGAAAACAAAAAAAGCGTCGATCGAGACGAATGGCGCGGATCGATCTTTCGGTCCCACCCAGAAGAAGCGCTTGTCGCCCGAGGTGAAGGAAAAACCCCGATGATATCGACGAGGACGACAACGACGATAACGATAATAATATATATATATATGATTTTCGAAATTTGATTTAGTGTAAAGATTTGGAAAACTTAATTATCTGAGTCAGACACTGGTAGCTGGAGACTTTTTCACGCGCGATATCGTTCTGTGGATCAAGATTCTTGCTCGAATGAAGATCAGGAGGAAAATTTGGAAATTGTTAAGAAGTGTGAGAATTAACTGCTCGTTAATGGCGAATATAACTCGTGCAAGGTTATAACGGGTGGTTCGAGATTTATGATAAGGCAGGAATGAAGAATATTCTATACTTTGGAATGATGGATAATTAATAAATAGGGAAATCGCGTATGAAATTCGGTTTCAAAAAAAATGTGTGCGGATACGATAGCTTTAATATGGGTTAGACTAATTATGTACATGATTAATTTTCTAATGCATTTGTTTTTTTTTTTTTTTAAACGACGCTGTTGAATTCTGTTACTTTGTTATTCTCGATTCTTGTCTCATTTGGAAATATAGATCATTTTAATACAACTCGTACCGTGAATTTTGAACCGCTCTGTATGCATCTATATTGCGTCCAATAGCTTTGGATTTTACGTATCTCTTTATTAATGCACCGATCCACTTTTTTTTTAAATATCATTAAAAGGACGAACTCCTCAACGAGGTCACTATTCACTATTCACTCCGTATTTCCTCTTTTCTACGAACAACGTTCGTTGCACGAATTCAAAATGCTTAATCGCTAAGCTAATACGCTCGTTACAAAATATTCAGTATATTCAGCCCCAGTGATGAACCACGGCTCGCAAGATATTCCGTACCGCAGCTCGCAATAATTCCCTCTAAAACCTATGAAACATTTCTCGACGCGCTTAGCTATAACCTTTCTTACGAGCCTTCTCTAATTATCCCAAATGCTGTAATATACGCACAAAAAAGCGCCTATAGCATATATCATGTTACATGTATAGTTTCCAGCGGAAACATTGCCAGATTCTCGAATTTCAACCGAACCTTCTTTCAAGTATATCTAAATCCGTCAAGTATAGTACGATAAGTGACCCCTGATAAGGTAGAATAACATTTTTCTGATGTACGCCGAGTATACTAAAAATATCAGAAAGAAAATGCCACTCCTGCGCGACAAGCGCTCTCGCCATACACGGCCAACGGGTCAAGGATATACGATGACTCGATCGTATCAAAGTGACGAGAGCGGAACCAAATCCGGCACTGTCGCGACCGAGAGGATATACAGAAGGGAAAGAACCAATATTTGAGGAGAAAACGCGCCAAGTTAAGAGGTTTTATCGGGGACGTTGAAAGCACTTCGCTTATCGATGTAGAAAAACCAGTGATTTCCGATTGCAATAAGAAACTCATGTATAATGGATATATTGTGAGGAAGGGACACGGCTTCCAGATTTGTAGGGGAGTTTCGTGGCTGGAGAGCCGTTGCAGAGGACAGGAAATGGAAAGTCCCAGCGTATAGAATATGCGCCGATATTGAAAACCCTGGGGAATCCAGTGTGCCTACTATGAACAACGAAGCGGGAGTGAGTAAGGAATAGTGCCGATGATGTTGTACCTGCATTTTCGAACCGTGCCTTTTCGCTTGCAAATGAGTCTTCCGCGAGAGGGACGATTTGCCTTCTGCAAATTTCCATCCAAAACGAAAAAAAAAAAAGAGAGAGTGAAAAAAAAAGATACGATGCTCGCCTTCGAATCCGAATATCGAGAATCGACGCCTGGTGATTTCGATTAGTTGGACGCGAGTGGAAAATTATGGAAGACACTTTGCCGGTGTGCTTTAACGCATCGTCTATTTAATTCGTATTTAATTGTACTTAAGATATTTTGCGAAACAATAAGGTATAACGAGATGAAATATTTTACGCCTAGACACACGTTTTGTACGCCGATTTTTATACGCAGTCGCTTTTAGGCTTTTGTCTAGAGGATGTCTGGTTTTTTTTCCTTTTTCTTTTTTTTAATTTTGTACCAAGTTGTTACCAGTGCATGATATTACAAGAACGCTTTTATGGCGTTCAAGCATTTTATAGAATTACAATTTACCCCGCGATGCGTAATACGTATTTTACAGTATATTTTCTCCCTATGGCGCAGTAGTTTTGTATGTATCATTATCGTTATTTGTACAATAAAAACGTGCCTGTGTGTGTGTGTGTGTGTGTGTGTTTCATGTAAATAGTATTCGTGCTCGTGCGATTGCAAATAAAATATCGATATACTACGATAGTATCTAGTATACAGTGCTAGTAATTAATATCCATACGTAGTGGTATAAAGGTATTTTCGCATATAAGAGTTCGATGCAACATTTGTAAGTCTTTGCAGACAGTATTTATCGCGCTGAAGTAACGACAATAATTTAGGATAAGATCATACCAGGCTTACATTCAACGTAATAAAACGAGCTACAGGTATCGAGATGGAAAAATGTATGATAAAAATAACCATCCGCTGGCTCTTTCAGTACCCAAAAGCCGATATATCGGCATCCATAAACCTGCTCGAAATACCCCGAGCCGATATTTCGGCTTCTTGGAAAAAATGACAACACCTAAAGTAACATCCTCGACCCTCGAGATTATTAGCAAATTATTTATGGAACATTAACCACCAGGTTTGCCAGTGAAGCAGATACAATTCAAGAAAAATATTCCAATTCGTTCAGCTTCAAAGACATCCTAATACTCTACTCACTTGGAAAGCAAAATCCGTTCGCGCAATACATCAATTCGATTAATAAAACTCCTTATTCCTTCACTCGCTTCTAGTGTTATTTTTTTCTTTTTCTCCAATAAAGTAACTTGACACTTACCACGCGTTCTCCCATCATTCCAATAGCCGTGTCAACATTCATGATCCATCCTTCGCCAAGCCGATCAACTCGAAAGGAAGGAGCGGGCACGCGCGAGACAACCCGCGGTTTCCTCCAACGATTATTATTTCGAGCACTTCCAACCGCAATTAGAACTCAGAGGTGCGCCTATGAATTTCAGGCGAATATCAAGACGGTTACGATCCCACTCGAAGCAGCCCGCGGAACTGTGCCACTCCTGACGCGCCTCGCGTGTATCACGAAACTCCCCAAAGCCCTAATTGCTCGCGCCCTCTTTAATCCATCCATCGGCACGATGCCCAAACAAACCGATTTCCCCGTACCTTCGCGAGAGGGGAACCGGGAGGGGGGGGGGCGCTTCACAGCGAGAAACTCGCGGAATGTCGCGGTTAGCGTTTCTTCGCTGGCCGCCATTCATCTCGCAACTTCACCTCTGCCCGGCCAACTTTATTATTAAGTGAAACAAAGTCTATAAGTCATACGCGTAGCCGCCACGCCCCCGAGTACGCCTCGGAGATATGAGAGCCCGACTTTACGGGCTCCCACTTATATTGTTCGCGAATCAAATTGATTTTCGAACTTTGCAAAGTAATACGAACCCCCTTTTCGTATCCATCCGCGGATGGGGAGAGAGGGTGGGGGAAAGTGGGGGGATCCGACACTCGCGCCAATAGCCGTCAATACGTTCTCGCCCCTATATCCGTTCGCATAATCAAACCGTAAAAATTTCAGCCCCTTCCCTCGGCGGTCGCTCTCCTCCTCTGTTTGATTTTTCGATATCGACCGCCGAAGGCGGCGAGGGAGCGACTGCCTAAAGCAGCTTGCGAAACCTGGAAACCGTGGCGCGCGCGTGGAAAGTCGAGGGTGGGGAATAAACCGTGGACCTTTTCCATGATACACACTGTGCCCGGAATGACGGGCGTGGTGGGGGCGCGTTTGTTTTTCCACTGTCACTCTCGAGCCTGCCCCCTCGATATCTTGCCACGATGAAAGGGTAGGTCCTCTTCGCTCGAGTTGTTTTGGAAAAATGTCTGACGCCATCAAAGCTGGCTGCCGGCGCTTTCTCTCCTTTTTTTTTTTCCTCGAGATGTAAGCGCGATTGATACGCGCGAGGTGGATGTTCGTGGAGTGTGTGCATCGATGATGGATCTTGATTTTCCGCTGCATGGAAAGGACGCTGCGATGGGTAAGGGAGATTCGATAATTAGCGAAGAAATCTTCCATTATCCGTATTTCATTAACATTTAACCTTCCCTCATTATCGACCGCTCGCGGGCTTTCGTATGAATTCTACATCGTTCTGGCATATTTAATTCACGCATCGTACATATATTACTCCGCCCATTATAATTTGGCAAATTATTTATTTCCAGCGAACATGAGTCTCGTGAAGTATTAACATCTTTGATGCGCGTAAAGTAAATTAGCCCATGGATTATGCACGTAATCCTCGAAATTTCGTGGAGGAAATATCTATTGGTATACCAGGATCTACTTCTAAGATATAGATAGAATCTGGGAAAAAACGAGATTTATCCGTGATTCGCTAATTGCAGGTACCTCGATCATTAGTCCATTGGTCGAAAATTAGTTCACTCCCGACTAAACTCTAATCTTCAGCCCCGCAAATAGGCAACGCGATTGTCCGAGCCGCGGGTCGGCGAGTGGCGACGCGTTAATTGATACACTGGCCAAATGCAGGAAAGCGTGTACGGATATCGCGTTGTAAAATGCGCAGACCGGTCGAAATAATGGGATACAAGTGAGTCGGTGACGTTTACAGGGTCCTCGAGTGTACAAAGCGCGCAAATGGCGGCCCTCCATCATGGGCCGTAGTATCTGCCCGGAGGTTCGCGCATTACCATATATATTGAGCAGATATCCACGCGAAAAATAGATATGCGGCCTCGCAGAGTCTTACCCTGTGACTCTCGCGTGCCTGGGTAATATTTTCACGTTCGACTACGCCCAAAAGCCCCGCGCCGAAATATAACCCTCGGTTCTCCCCACCTGCGAGCCGGCGATACCTTCGAATTTGCCGCCAGCTTCGGGGACAAGAGCACCTTCTTAGGGCTCTCGCGTAGCAGCCGAATTGCTTTTTTCTTCGAAGCTCGACGTGGACTGCTGAGGCCATTTGGCCTTGGAGATGCCGATTTACAGTGTACAGATGCAAAGTTCGCCCGCCTGCGAATGGAATTCCATCGGCGAATAGGTGAATTCCATTTGCAAGCGGCTGATTTTGTCTTGCAAAAGTGCGAATTCCATTTGCAAATGGCTGAATTTGTCTTGCAAAGTGCGAATTCCATTTGCAAATGGCTGAATTTGTCTTGCAAAAGTGCGAATTCCATTTGCAAAAGGTGAACATGTTTTGCAAAAGTGCGAATTTCATATGCAAATGGCTGAATTTGTCTTGCAAAAGTGCGAATTCCATTTGCAAGCGGGTGAATTTGTCTTGCAAAAGTGCGAATTTCATTTGCAAATGGCTGAATTTGTCTTGCAAAGTGCGAATTCCATTTGCAAATGGCTGAATTTGTCTTGCAAAAGTGCGAATTCCATTTGCAAAAGGTGAACATGTTTTGCAAAAGTGCGAATTTCATATGCAAATGGCTGAATTTGTCTTGCAAAAGTGTGAATTCCATTTGCAAATGGCTGAATTTGTCTTGCAAAAGTGCGAATTTCATTTGCAAGTGGGTGAATTTGTCTTGCAAAAGTGCGAATTTTATTTGCAAATGGCTGAATTTGTCTTGCAAAAGTGCGAATTCCATTTGCAAGCGGGTGAATTTGTCTTGCAAAAGTGCGAATTCCATTTGCAAATGGCTGAATTTGTCTTGCAAAAGTGCGAATTTCATTTGCAAGTGGATGAATTTGTCTTGCAAAAGTGCGAATTTCATTTGCAAGCGGCTGAATTTGTCTTGCAAAAGTGCGAATTCCATTTGCAAATTGCTGAATTTGTTTTGCAAAAGGCTGAATTTCATTTACAAAACGGTGAATTTAATATAAAAAACCTGTATTTCGAATCATTAGAATACGCGCCACTATACGTGAGTAAAGTTCCATCAGACTGAAATTAATTCCACTTGCTCGTACGACAAAACAGATTCTTCGTAGCAAAATTGGCGATCAATTATCAACCGACCAACAAACCAGTCATACACGACATTACGACTCGACTTGGACGAAAAAGTCGTCTGATCAAAATTCCACGGTCACGATCAGATTAAAAGCCGCATTATCTACCTTTTATCGCAGCTCGACAAAATTTGCACTATCCTCCAAGGTGCTGAGACGCGCCAATGGTACTAACGCGGTCGTCCTTATTTACCAAACACTGTGCGCATACGAGAGAATCCTGTGCCAGGGCGAAATTCTGATCGCGGAACCGCGCCAGCCGAAAGTCGAACCCGTCGCCCGTCGACGACGAGGTGCCCCTCGAAGAAGCGCCTCATATCCGGCATACGTGAGGGGAAGTTTGCAAATGCGCGGGTACAGGGCCATACGTTTAAACGGCCGCATATGCACGTGCGCCTCGTTTGCACACCCGAAAACGAGCCTTGCGCTAAAACATACGGAGGAGCTGGGAGACGTGCTGAAAAGATTACATCGCGGCGCACTTAATGTTGGGAGAAAAAAATGTCTTGATAAAATAGTAAATAAAATGGAGTATTAATAATGCAGGCGGAGCTGGTAATAATGCACCTTTTGGATAGAAGATTGAATTTCGAATTTCGAGAGTCGTGGATATTCTTATGTACTACATCTATTGTATGTTGTTTATTTATGTCACGTGATATGTATTGTTTAGAGCGGGATTTTAATTCATCGAAAAGTGATGATCGTTGAGAAGTTGGAGAATTTAAGGTGAAAAATGTAACAAACTATGATTACAATAAACAGACTGGTGGTGTTTAGAAACAATAAGCTTTGCTTAGAGGATCTTTTAATGCGGATGACAGCTCATAATTTGATATAGAAATTGGAAGGAAAATTGATAAAAATTGTTCTTTGGATTTTATTAATCTATCGACGGACGCGAGTACGTTTATTGAATCAACAGATTTTAGCAATGCTCAAGTTTACACGTTAACCTCTGTCCTTTAATCTAAAATTTGTTTCGGGATTTTTCACCAACGCGTTGTATTCGAGGTACATTTCTGGTTTCCGGACTCGCAATGTGCGAATCACGAGGAGAAATCCAAAGTCGACGAGCGTGATTTAAACGCCAATCTTCTGCGCTTTAAAAAATAAGGTAAAAATAACGGAGAACCAGCGCCCACGTTAATAAATCTGTCACGTGGCATTTTCAGGAAGAAAGCGCCATGTCTGCGGGCAACAAATCGAGGTCGCGGGGAAAATAGAAATTTTCGCGGGACTTCATTTTGAAAGAAAATCCCCTACAGTCCTGATTTCCACCGCATAACGACAAGCGTGCTCCTTAATCGTACTTTACGATAACTCGATTTCTTCCAACGCGTCACTGGATTCTACGAGGATCAAAGTTTTGGTTTATATTCGAAAGCTCAAATGCCAAATTCGTTGATAAAAGATTCAACGTGAACTTCAAGACAACTCATCCTTAAGACTTACTCGCTTAACAACCTTCTGATCTTTAATCAACTGCATCCACTACGATTCATACTTTCAAAATCACGCGTCCACCATTTTTACATTCACCGGGAGACATTTTGTTGATCATGGAGAATAGAGATCATAGAGAAACGTGTATCGATAAAAAATAAATGGACCTTTTTAAATTCACCGAAAGACATTTTGTTGATCATGGAGAATAGAGATAATAGAGAAACGTACATCGATATAAAATAAATGGACCCCTTTTTATTTCCGGAAGACATTTTGTTGATCATGGAGAATAGAGATAATAGAGAAACGTGCATCGATATAAAATAAATGGAGCGACTTTCGAAAGGTGGCTCGAATTACCAAACGTTCATCTCAAACAGACGCGCGCTCTCCAGGATTGCGAGCAATTCCGAAAGCCATCGTCGGGCGGTTAATTCCAAGACAACTGCCGCGGCCACCAACGGACGAGGATGTTTCGAGCGAGCCACCGCGACGAGGAAGACCGCCTTACGCACAGAGTCGTCCATTATCTCGATTAAACCTTTTGCCACCGGCGACATCCTTGATAACACGCTGCGGTGCCAAGCGAAACCACTGTCGCAGACGTGGTATAGAGTAGACTCAACATCTTATGGGACTCGGTGTCCAATAATCTGAAATATCGATCGCTTAGAATATCAGACACCTTGATATGCACTCCATGAAAAGGAATAGAGGTTCAAGTACTTATGGATTTCACGAAGGTGACGTGTTAAAAATGGTGTACATTACATAGGAGACTGAGTATTAATATGGAAAAATACCGTAGTATACGAATCATCAATATATTATAAAAGATGACTTACTTTTCCTCCAACACGCGTATAAATGTTACACGAGTTTTACTCGTGTAATATATGTAATAAATGTTTGTGGCGTAATAAATCTGCACCACTCTATTGACATCGATTTACTAGCCAAAGCTAGGTGTGAAAAAGAATGTATCGTATACTTTATTTTATTATAAATTATATATTTTTTTTATTACTATATTTATATAGTATATATATTTTTTACGTATATATATTTTTTTTATTACCATATTTCTTACTCTTTACTCTGTCAACGCAACTCCACCCTCGCTCTCTCGAAGAAATATCCCAATTGCAAAACGACACAGGAACACTTAGTCCTCGCGAAAAACACGCCAAGGCCGTTTATCATCGTGGTAATTCGAAATTCACCGTAAGCACAGAGTCCTAGGCTAAACGATAAGTACCTAAGGACACTGAGTAGACGAACAAAATCATAAGCGATACGACCAGTGAAAAACCTCAATTATTACTGCATAAGTAGCCGTCCTTTCTCCATTCCTTTCCTCCCTCTTTTTTCACTCCCTTACCTCCTCCTCTATCCCTATCTCTCTCCCCTTTTTGCTCTCCCTCCTCAGTTTCGACAAGCGTTGTTTACGGTGTCGCTAAAACAGTAACTCGCGGCAACAAAGTTCCTCCCGGAAGTAGCGGAAGTTTGCCTCGAACATTTTTTCGCTGCCTTGCGCGCGATATTACGCGATCCATTAGAGGGCCGGGGATATTATTTTTCGGTAGGTGCGTTCGCTCCCGGCACGTAACTCCCGCGTAATGTACGCTCACCATTGGGTCGTCAGTCATTTCTTACTCGCCTCCCCGTCTTCCTTCCTCCTCCCCCCCCCCCCCGCGTCCTCCTCCGCCAATTTTATTTCCCGGCACGATCCCGACAGACGACAACGCTCGGTATGTGAAATCACGTACTCGCCTTGCGAGCGGCACAGTGCGATATTAGCCTGCATTTAAGTCGCCAGGGAGGGGGGGAAGGACGGACCGTGGAGAACCGAGATTATCGCCGCACTTCGCGGCGGTAAACTCCGCGGATCATCCTATAAATTCCCAATGCACCCGCCTAAGTACGCTTCATGAATTATTCCCAAGGTCCGGCTGGAAAAGTTATTCAAAAGAAAATGCCCGCAGGTGGTCCAGCTTCGCGGCGTTGCGCGACTCTGGATGTGCGCCGGTTATCCTTCCCCCTGGTCGTTTCGCGCCGAGAAGGGGAAGCCAGCGGCCAGGTTGGCGCAAATGACCCTTTCCGATGAAGCGCGTTTAGTCACGATTAGACCCTGGGATTTTATTGAAACGGATGATTTCCTGGGGAGTCTCGTGGTCTTCTTTGAGGATTTTTGGAAGATGGAAGTTCGAATTACGTTTTGTTGGGGTAGTTGGAGAGAATAAAGGGCATGGAGATTTGTTTAATGGTACTGCAGTGATTGATGTAACGCTTTGTATTACGTTGTTTAATTATTGTAATATTGATAAAGCTGATTAAGGTTGAATATGTCAAGGTGTCTAATTAAATCGACCATAATTTCTCGATATCGGTAAACATTCTCTTTCTCATTTTCTCTTATCCATAGTAAAATATTGAATCGAGAATTCATTTTCGCGTGTCTAGGGGAATATATCGATACAATGATATGGTTAAGTATTTTTATCAGCGTAATATTTGATATTATACAAAACATACTTTTATCTATTAAATATAAATATTTCATTTGTAAATATTATATTCAAAATAGAAGGTTTTAATATAATCTACCGTATCAAAATAATTCTTGTACCAGTCATATATCCCTTACTTTTATCTCATCCTTCTCCTACCTCCTCCCACCTTTCATTCTTACATATTCTCAGTAAATTGTTAACATCGAAAGCGCCGCGAAATGTTCTTAAATACGACAAACACTTCCCGCGCGATCCTTTTCCCCCTCGAAATGATCGATAGGCGGCCGCTTCTGAGCAGGTGGCGGGGAATGGCCCGTATAATCATCCCGCGATATCCAGCGATTAGCCGGTAACTAGCGCACTAAATTCCGGCCTCATTATTATGCCTCGTATGCCACGGAGGGTACGTCGAGTACGCAGGTATATAATTCGGTCTCCTCGGTCTGAACCAATTAATAAATTTGTACCGGTTGGCTGCCCACGGAACAGGGCGCCTCTGTCTATTTCAAGAGAGGCGTCCATTGTTACCAAGACAATGCCAGCTACTTGGCAGTTAGACTACATTGTGCTGTCCGAGGAGCTTGCAGTACCCGCCGAACGCAATGTCAGATTAATTAGATTTCGAAGGGAATGTATCTAAGCGGCCACCAAGACGGCCTAAGACGCAGAGTTGTGTTTGATCGAACCCGAGTCTTGGCGAATTCAATGAGTGTCGAATACAGCATTGGGGGAAATTAACGTTACATGTTAACATATACAGGTGATGCTCCTTTTCCAAACTGAAATTTGGGAATGGTTTAATCATTCTTGCGGTGTAATCTGATGAGTTTAATAAAAGTGGAAGAGGTTGGATGTGAGTAATGGATTGCTTCATGATCGATGAAAGGTTTTTTGGTATACGATAATGTAGGAATCTGGGAAAAATTCTGGTTTATTTAGAATAATGGACGTAAAGAGGAAATTAGTTTGAAGTCATTGTGGATTTTAGTGAGGTAATCGTGAGGAAGGAGATATTTGTGATCGAACCTGAATCTTGGCGAATTCAATGATTGTCGAATACAGCATTTGGGGAAATCAACGCTAATAGAAGAATGTTTAAACGAATAATGATTTATCGACGAATCACTGCGACGTTCTTTGTTTGCCTTTCGACGCTGAGTCATAAAGCTCTTTGTTCCAAGATCGTTATTATCAATTGCATTAGCAACCATCGTACCTACAATACGGATATCACATAAACAATGATTCAAGGATGATGGCCTAAAATTTGAAATCCGTATCTTCCGCGTGAAAGCATCCTCTGTCGAATATTGTCAAAGTTCTGCGCGTTGAATTTCAAATTTTCGAGTTAAACGATTTTAACGGCGAATGTAAAACACAAAATTGAACGGAGATTGCGAAAACAGGGCGCGACATAACGGAGTCGAAATAACCCATTGCTCGGAATCTACGCGACTTTACACTGCACGGAGTCTGCATTATTTTCAACTCCTCGAAATCTACGGGACTTTAGACTGCACGGAGTCGGTGATATTTTAGAAGCTTGAAATTTACGGTGTTTTGGACTACCGCGGGCCCATGGTACGTGGAACTGCACGCAATCCCGTAAATTGCACGTCATCGACAGCTAGCCGGTCGCACACCGTGGCGTACAAATTTTAGTTGTTCCAAAAAACCTCGCAATAACGTCTTTAAACTCTGAACATCGCGATGAGGAAACTCGTATGCACGACAATCGCGATATACGCTCGTTCTCCATGAAATAAAGACTACGACCGATTAACCAACTATCTCCTTTTTACCAACAAACGCAAGAGACACTTTATAAAACCAATGAACCACAAAGAAAGGAACAAAGCGAGGTTTAATCGTATTCCAACAAAAATACTATAAAACACACAGTAAACTCTCACTTGAGGAGCTTAATTATCGAATAAATTCTCTTCTTACTAAAATCCATATTTATATTCCACATTACATTCCACATGACAACTTAGCTCACTCTTTCCAGTTGATAGGTTAAAAGCACATCGAGTATCCACGCTTGCTTTCGCGAGCAATTAAACGCGTCGAAATAATCACGCATCGTGCCTTAGCGTATAAACCTTACCCTATACCGTATAAACCATGTATAAATCCGAATTGCCTTATTTTAAGGGCACAGGGGCAAATCATCGTGGTTGAGATTCCTTTTAGATTTGTCGCCTTCAAGGTCGTTAATCGGGACGCTTTGTTCCTTCGCCTGAAAGGCGTGCATCGGTCGAGAAGAGCTTGCGCGATCGAAGTTAAAGGAAGCTCAGACGAAACGCGGAGGCGAGAGGCGGTTAATTTTGCAATCACGCTTCGGCCCGCTCAGACGACCTATCTGGAGGCGATATCGATCACCCCCTGGGTCCCGGTGATTAAGTGCATCTGCAGGCGTAATACTCCGCTCTAAATACAGTAAACTCCCGTATAACGTGGCTAATGCGTTGCGCGCCATATATAAATTCGCGTCATGGAAGATCGGCCCGCGTGGCAACTTTCGAGCATGGCGTACACGATCCGAATGCTGGAAACGATTGTTGCTATGCCAACTTTGTTTTTCGTAGAGATGAGGGATAGATTTTTAGGTGCTAGGAGAAAATGTTTAATGCGGATTTGTGCTTTTTGCTTTATGGAATTGGATGATGCCGGAGGAATATGCAAGAGGTATATACGAGCTGTGTGTTCGGAAAGTAAGGAGAATTTTGTATTTTCGCGGATTGTATTAGTTCAATTGACAAGGTTTTTTGGTTGTGTCTCTGGAAAGTGTGTGTATATTATTAGTCGTATCGAATGTTAATGTGTTGTCTGGTGTGAACAGGGTTGCATGCGTTGTGGTAATATTGGTGATATCTAATCATATCGATGATCGATGAAAACGTGGAAGAAATGAGAGAAAAGAAAACTGTAATGATGTCGCACCTCTATATTCATAAGACATAGCTCCGTGTGACTGTTTTCTGTCTCCAAAAATATAGAGAACCTTAAAGACACGTCGTTTTGCGAGCATAGATAAAATAAAAAGCACATCGCTGAGAAAGCTAATCGCCATCCCAAAGATCGAGTTCCAGAAGTGAATTGCTAATTCGAAGTCGAGCTGAAATAAGTACATAATATCCAATAGTAATTTTTTCAAAAAGGATAACACTGATGTAAACGAGTAAATAAATTTTATCCCAAAATACAAAAATGCCCCTTATTCATTCAACGCATTTATTATACGCTCGATCAATGAAGACTAGTGAACAAGAATCAAAACGCGGAGTTAATTCGCAATTTTCAGGCATTTCCCACGTTTTATTATTCGACGCCTCGCAGGAAGAATCGCATCGTGCGAAAACGGTATTCGCAACATCTCTGGCGCGTTATAGGAATTCGTATCGCGGAATCTTGCGCTCCACGAGAGTCAACTTTGCGCCAGGCTCCGCCAAGACGGAGCTCCTAACATCCTCCTCGACATAAAGCTCGTCACACTCGACACTTCGAGCGTAAGGAGCAATGGCTGAAATACGTTTTAACACCTCGGGCGTCCGATGACCGCTTAATCGGCTTATAGCCGCCAGAATCCAGGGGCCGAGTGTCGATTAATAGGTACCTCACTCCTAAAACTCAACGGCCCAACGCTAATCAATCGGATTTTCATTAATAATGCACGTGGACCAGTCAGTCCCTTGCTCTCGATGCTACGGATAAGCTGTTGCACGGCCTGATGTTCGCACAGGAGAAACCTTTGTGCCTTAAAAAGGTTCAGAATCGATAAAGAAATCTCGGGACAAGGAATTTTAGATGTTTCGCACAGACTTTCTTTATAATACGCGTCTTACTTTATTTATTTTAATGTCACGGATCAGTACATCGGACTCATTGATTTCTCTAATCACGCGCTCCTCATCTCCGATTCGCGATTCCCTTCGTTCACCAAAATTCCTCGCCTGTAAATTAATTCGAGTGCTTTCATACTAATGCGTAGCAAGAAACATATCGCATTGATTTCCAAGACACCCTATCCACCTAAGGGCGCAGTTATCCGTGAGGCCAGCCTCAGCATATATTTATCGTGTACAAAGAGAGGAGAGGGGAAAGGTCGATACAAAGTCCATCCGCGCCTTCTCTCTCGTCCATCCTTCTCCCCCTTGCGATACAAAAGAAAGGGCAGAAGTATCTCTTTCACGAGATTCCGACCAGATTCGAACCCATCGGGGCTCCGTCCCGATATCAAAGCGATCTTGGTATCTGGCCCGATATCGATTACTTAGACGCTCGAAGGGGCAGACGTGGCCGCCATGCGTGAAGCCTTTCCCCCGTAGCGGTTGATCGATCTCACTTTCACGGGCCGCTGTTTCGTCCGCGGGGCATAAACGTCGAAACACGAGTAATTGCGCGGCCCGTAAACGCCCTGTGTACACCCACCCTGGGTCGCCTGGCAGAGGCACGCCTAACGAAACGCATCGTCAAAGAGCAAGGGACGAAGCGTAATTAGCAGGAAAGCACAAACGCGCCCTGTCCGTCTTAACTTGTTGCTCGTTCGAGCACGCTTTCAACCCTGCACCGTGTTCCACGTTATGGGCGACGTTTGACTGCTTTCCGCGTACACGCCGGTGTCCAAACGGAGGGTCTGAAACACGGTAATAATATCGCGATGCAGGGTGGAATGGTGGAAGGGATGGGCGCGAAATAGGCGACGAACGATTGGAATGAATAATAGGAATGAATGATAGAAATCAATTAATGGATTATAAGAATAATAAGAATTATAGGAATTATAGGAATGAATGAATGATAGGCAAGTCGGATGGACCAATAACGATCGTTGATTTGGAGGATGAAGAATGCTTGAGGTAAGCGATATATCTTTTTTTTAACTTCAATTTCAGAGGCATCGATCTCTAAGGTCATTAGCCTAAACGATATATTTTTTTTTTAATTCGAATTTAAGAGGCATCGATCTCTAAGATCATTAGCCTAAACGATACATTTTGCTAGCTTCGATGTGCATGGAATAAGCATGGATATGGAAGTGTATGAATCGAAGTATTGAGTGGACGATTTTGCACGACAGATACTTTGAATGGAGTATTCGATTGAGATGGACAATACCTTGAATCATAAATGTACAACCAGTTTTTTGGGATAAAGTTTCGAATTTAGGGAAAAACCAGCGGTAGGAAAGTTGTAGACCTAATGGCATGAACACTTGAGAAATTATTGAGTTTACATGGTAGTGTTAGGTGAAAGACAATGTTGCTCTATTACGGAAGCGCGATGCTGTGATATCAATGACAAAGATCGTAAACAGCTTTGATGGACGTTTACAAAGGGTGCGCGCCAAATTTAGTTTGTTAAACCGTTTAATGGTATGGCAGGCTGTTTTGTTTAATCGACTATGGTATTTTAAGAAAGTATGAACGATTCTTCAAAGAACATTTCTTATGACAATGATTATTTTATAAATACATATATATATTACTATCTGTATCTTGAGCATTATCTATATCACCCCAGTTTGTCACCTTTAGCGTATTTCTAAAATAATCATAATCAGCTCAACCGAAAAGCAGGTTATTCGTGGAAACAACGATCGATAATTATTTACGATGTTAAAATCCGCAGTGAAGCTGGAATCAGAGTGCGATAACGATAACGAAATAAAAGACAACGAGATTATATATCTCGTCGATTTTATTTCATCCGCTTTCGATCGCAATGGCGATGCAAGGACAGAGGATTATTGTCTCAACACAACCAACCGTTGTTGCTTTGAGATCTAATTAAGTTTAGTAAATGCCAAATGAACGGCACGACATGAAAAGCAGAGCCTCGTTTCTGCGCATTACGAGAGACCGCGCGAAACTGGGCTGGAGTGCGTATTTCGTAAATATACCGGGTGAAGGTTCTTGGAATTGTTCGAGTGGAAATACATAAACACTTAGCGCCTCGGCTCCTCTGTGTTTCGAGATGAAGCTCATCCATGTCCTCTCCATTCCTTTCCTCTGTTCGTCTATATTTGCCCTGCAGATTTCAAAGCTTCACAGTTCAGCGCTAAACGTAATTTCTATAAGTTCACAACATGTTATATAATATTATATTAGCTATTAATTTATATTCTATAAGTTTAATAATACACGAAAATGGACATAGCGAGCACATCCGTACACTTATATTCGTGCTCTCTCTGATTTCCTGGAGCCAAAGTTCTTTCGAGGAGATCGACATTCAGGAAATAATATTTAACCACGGTTGTGTGGCTCGAATAATTATTAAATAATTAAATTAAATAATTAAAGGAGGCAATAAATATATATAATTAATATTAAGGAAATTTAAGGATCAAGATGGAGAAAAACCGTATATATGAAAAAGGCGTGAATAAAAACATCAGACCATTGGATTGGTTGGGAGTAAGAGACCAATCATTCTACAAGTTTACAAAAGTCATGTATTATATTACGACATTGACATTAGATTCGAAATTTTTGGATCAATCTTCATATCTCCTTGTGTCCTACATCCTAAATATAAAACTATATTTAATCCTTCCAATCCCCCACGCTTTACAGCCAGAAAGGATCGAGAGCAAAGCGTTAGAGCAACATTTCAAATCCGCGTTCTTCCAGAACAAAGAAGAAGAGGTATAAGAAGTTTAATCCGATAAGTGCCCGAGCTACGATTCGCGCGACAGAGGTACGACCTTACGATCCTTAATTTTATAATTAATCGTCGCGATTGATATCCCGCGTTAAAGTTATCCGGGGGATTTTCTTCGAAACTTTTGGCAGCCGGTTGGCTTAAAGTTACGGTCTCAATGAGGGAGGAGGCCCTCCCGGGAGTTTGAAAAAAAGTTAATTAACGCCGGCAATGGGAGGCTGCGAGGGCGAGGAGGTCGGAGGGCGGACGATTTGATAAAAAAAAAAACTTAATAAACGTCGACCACCTGTCAAATATCCTAGGGCTTTCAGGATGAAGATCCAAAGCAGCCGGATTGCGCCCATTCTTTCCTCGTCGGTCATCGGCGTCCCTTCGCAGTTGACTCGAATTGATCCCCCATTCACGGTCGAGCCCTCCCACTTAACCTTCCACGAAATCGATGGAACTAGGAACTCATTTTTTACCGGCATCAGAAGCTCATTTTTGCCCATATTTGCACGGAGCTCTGCCCCTCGGAATGGCGAGGAACAATAGCTCACTTTCCTTAAGCTCGGAAGATCCACGGAGGTTGGAGAGGCGGAGGATGAAACGCGCAGAGGACAAAGACTTTTATCACGATTTTCTCGAAGCTCAGAACTCATTTTTAGTGCCACAGGTTTGTGGGTAAGATTCGTCGCGAGAGTGAGAAGGAGCAGTGAATTGTCCTTTTTAAAGTCGCACGATGTTCTCCTTATGTTCTTGTCTGTTTGTCTGTTTTTGTCTAATAAAATTATTGTAATAAATTGTTCTTGTCTAAAAAAATTATTGTCTAATAAAATTATGTTATGTTTATGTTTATGTTTTTGTAACACGGCTAAAATTCGAGGTATATTTGGAATGATTTTTGTCTTTTGTTTATGTTATGTTGAAGAATATGAACACGTTATGAAGAATATTTGGAATGATATCGAGTATTGAAGAGGAAGGTGTGTATGTACGGTACGATACGTGAAAATAGAAGGAGCGTGTTTATCGAATGTGATAAGGAAACGGATTCGCGAGAGCGTGAGACAAACGCAAAGGTAGGGCGGAGAGGTTTGCAGGGTTGTGAATGAAAATCATACATTCGCGGAGGTATTCCCTGAATGGGTTAAACCGGCCGTACAGGCATTTGTAAAAGCACTGTGCAATTTTTCTCTCTTATTCCAGAGCTCCGAGGTTCCAATTTCAGCCACCGTTTCTGAATTTTTCCATGCTGTAATGTGCACCAGGGTTCTAGAAAATTCCCTTTAAACTAAGGCCCTACATTTATCCTAGGAATCTTGAGATGACGAATTCATTTTTCAGAACAATGCTTAACCTGTATACGCTTTTGTGCTTTTCATACTACGCTTAAGCCAAAAATCCGATTTTCTAGAAAACGCAAGTACCCGGGCGGACATATCAAAGTTTTACATTACCACGAATTCTTGATATATTCGTGTGCAAAATACTTTTTATTCACAAAATATTTATTTTTCTTTATTTGCGAAATATTGAGATTTATCACGGGCACCATACATCTCAGGCAATGCGTTTAATAAGATTCTTTTTATCAGTCTCAGAATTACGATTTAAAATTCTACAACATAAAATAATACGATCGTGTCGAGCACCTAACATTTCATACTCACATTTAAACGAACAACAATTATTATATATATTATTATTATATATTATCAGTCCATATGCTTACCAATTGCACTTGCATGGAAAACATTCGCTCGCTTTCACCTTTATCCTCGAGCCTTCTTCCGCAATTTAATCGCCCGCCATATAACACACGTCCACTATCTCAATTCCATCTCACGGACATAATAAGCTCAAGGACTGCACTCCAATCCCAAAACTTTGTCCGGAGAAAAGTCCACGGGCAAGAAAAAAGTTACTTTGCCTCGTGAAATAGTGCAAAATAAAAGAGAGTCGTATAGAAAGAAAAAAAAAACTAATGATATTCAAAGTAGTAAAGCCAGCCTAAAGCGGCGCAACCGGCCGAGTTTTCGGGCCGCAACTTTGGACCCGATGGACCGTGGCCGCTCGAAATTAGCAGGAGCAAGGAAGAACAACCGGGCTTCGCGCCCGCCTTCGCATTTCGACTAACAAACGGCGGACCAGCGATCGATACCGCCCCCGCATCGAGTTTCCGTTCTCTCGCTTTTATATCCTCGTTGCCGTTTCCGCCAATTATCCGCAACAAACGCGGACTTCGCCGACCTGAAATCCTTTCCAGCCAGCCGAAGGGCCGTTTGACGGAGCGAAGACAGGCCGGCACGTCCGCGTTGCGTTCTAATCACGGTAATTGTCCAACGGCACATCGATACGGAATGGACGCTTTCGTCCATTAACCAAGGTAAACGGTTTGTCTTTCCCTTCGGCCTAGTGTTGTACGCGCCAAAGCGTTTTTGCTTTGTTATTCCTCGGGTGAAGAGTAGTTGCGAAAATGTTTCGTCGACTCGAAGGGAGTTTAACTCGTGATTTCTTTAGAGGATGATGAGTATGTAAGGCGTTTTGGGAGAGTTCATCGAGCTCGAGTGATGATTGATAGGTTATATAAGTCTGGATTATCTATTTAAGACTAGAACTACTGAAAGTGAAAATGAATGGTCAGTGATTTCTTTAAAAAATTACAGCGTTTTATGAGGATGTGTTTATTGAGATTTTCGATGATTTTCATGTAGCATTTAGAATATTGTATTGATTTATTCAAATTTTCTTTGGCTCTTTATTTTTTTTTTTTTTTTGAGATGTATGTGGTGTTTTAAATGTTCTAGTTTTAAAATTCTAAAGTTCTAGCGTTAAAATCGATAGTTAAATATATTATCGTAGAGATAATTCTCACCTTGATCGCGAGATAATATCATATTCCACGTGCAAATCGATTTGCCGGATTCACAGTGTTATTTCTATCACTATCGATGGTATCCAATAACCTATCGCTCTGGCAAGCGTTGAAACAAGTATTTACATCCGTCTCATCGCTGATGAGAATTTCAGAGGTTACCATTAACACTAGAGCTACGAGCCACTTTCTGGGCATATTTAGAACACCACATACTTCTTAAAAAAAAGGAAGAGTAAAAGGAAAAGTGCAGTAAATCAATATGATAATCTAAAACTGTATAAAAATCATGGAAAATCTAAAAAAATACATCCTTATAAAGCACTACGATTTTTTAAAGAAACGACTGACCAGTCATTTTCACTGGTTCAACAGTTCTAGTGTTAATGGAACATCGATGAAAGGCTAGACTATCATAATTCACGCTGCAGAAACGACTATTTATTAATTTCGCACAGAAGATACGGAAATTCCGAAGAAGAAATCACTGATCAGTCATTTTGACCGATTCAGTAGTTCTAGTGTTAATGAAACATCGATGTAATGCTAGACCATCGTAATTCACGCTGCAGAAACGACTATTTATTAGTTTCGCGCAGAGGATATGGAAATTCCGAAGGTTAGAAAAGGGAACGGTCGTATAAATATACGCTCCCAAAGGGGGAAGGTAAAGTTTACTCGGGCGCGCCTTGCACATCTATGCCCTTCACACCCAAAAGGGTTAAAGCAGCCGGAGGTTACTGTACCGCTTACGTCGTATCCCAGGAAAAGTGCCGCTTAAGACGAAGTGCGCCCTGGAATTAGATTTTCTCGAGAGTGGAAAATAGGTACGTTCGTCTGTTCCCGGCACTGCATTTTGTTGCCCTGCACTTTGACCGGGCTATCTCGTAAAAGTATGTCTTATCTCACCGAAGGTAAGTGCGAGTTGGCCGCTGAGTTATGGGGTATCGTATTCGTGGATGGACCTTTAGGAGTAAAACGACTGTACCGTAGCGCGCTAAATTTTTCAGACTACGCGCCATTTGACAAAGTTCGAAGCACCAAGATGATTTACGACTATGATTAAACTACGTTGAAGGAGGACCATGTATCATTAGCAGGAGTCACCTGCAGTGCGCTTCTCGAATTAACCATGTCCGTCGCAAAGCTTTCATTGTATCACGCAAACAACGAATCGATCGCTCGAGAAATCTTCACGATTTCAATATGATTGTACATAAAAATCGTGCAATTCAAACAGATACCACCTCACACTTTTCTCCTGCGCATACACACTCCTGCACATTCACGCTTACATAATAACAGATCATCCTACAGACACTCCTTCTTTTCACGTATAAAAAACATTCCAAACGATCATTGGCGAGCTTTATAAATTTGGTACGCATAGAAAATTCGTAATATTCGCCAATGAGCAGATATTTCCTTAGCACCTACGAGCAGTGTATATACACGTAAATACTCATACACATGACTCTGGCGCGAGTTTCTTTTTATCGAAAAAACCTCGTACTATCGAGATAGGGCAAAACAAATGAGATGCGGGCGACACGCTGAGGGGGCGTTTCTACGAATTAACTTCCTGCAGGATTAGGCGAGCATATATCTCGCTGATAGATGAAAGGATCAAAATGGGAAAGGGAGTTTAACGGGGGATCGTTCAGCGCTCCTTTCTCGCGGCGCGCTCGTATCGCCGGACCATTGCTTCCAAAAGGTAATCTTCCAGGTGTCGTTAATACGCGCCCGTAATGACCGCCTGGCGATCTTGATCGTCGGAAATAGAAGGCAGAAGTGTCGCGGAAGTCGTTAAACGATTATACCGCGCCGTCAAATTTTTCCTCGGACGCATGAATAAATAGAAACTCGAGGACGGAAGCGCATCGAGTGCCTGGCGCGGCTTAAATCCTTAAAGTTTCTTTAAAGTTTCGCGTAATTGCATTACACGTTAAGTAAATTGGAGGAGGGGGGGGGGTTGAAGGAAGGGCGTCATCGAAAAAAGTGCCGGCCCGATTAGAGCGAGGCTACTCCTTATCTCCTTATCGGGGAGGAGGGAAACTTTGATAGTGCTAAATAAAAGTCAGGAAGCAGCTCCGGCGTGAAATAATGTCCTTGGACATTAAGGACGATCGTGTTAATCGATAATGGCCGTCGATTCGATTCCCTTCACGCGATTCTAAATCAGCTTAGTCTTTCGCTGTACGCGCTGGTGGGATGGATCTTCGCGATGCCACGTTTCTGGACCGAAGAAGAAGTCATTTCGCGGAATCTCGATTGAAATTCTGATCTTGTTTCCAGGCGTGCACTTGGATGGAGTTTGGATTAAAAATTGGGGCGATGGTAAATATCACTTTGCGCGCTTGCGAACGATGATAGCGCGCGGTCGTGCGTTCGGTATAACTCATTGGTATGCTAGGTGTATACATTTAAGAATAATTAAGTCGCGTACAATTCTGGAATATATCGACATGAAGTGGATGGAGAAAAATCGTATTTCGCGTTGAATGAAATGGACATAGTACATTCGTGCCGGGCGCCTTTTCATTTTATCCTTTAGACTCGACCGCGTGCCTTTTTATTCCCTTAAAAATCGGCTGTTGGGAATGAGAGGAGAGAGGAGAAAGGATGCAAATGTAGATGCTTTCCTGGGAATGCACCCGATACCGGGGAACTCTTTGTTTATAATGGAAAGCGTGGGGTTTCGATGCATCGATGAGGAGATGCATAAGAAAAAGAAGGAGAGAGAGAGAGAGAGAGAGAGTTTTGCAGGTACTTGAAACGTAGCGTTCGAAACGAAAGGATGCCTGCCGTCTTTCTGAATGCATTTCCTTAGGCCAGCGAGCCGAGAGCGTTTTAGAATACACTATTCTCTTAAATTTTCTCGTTCCGCTCAGCCGCTTTGGATTGTACGTCCTCAGCTTTCCATTTTTTCCCTTCATTCTAGTAAGAAATTCTTTAATTCTCTCTCTCTCTCTCTCGCTCTCTCTCTCTTCCTGTTTCATTTCACTCCACAGTACTCCACTTTTCCCCCACAAAAAGGATCCTCAAACATTCACCCTCGTTACGATTGTTTGATCTATCCTCGCAATTAATGCGAAGGTTAAAACGTTTTATCCGGTCTGATATAATGTTGGGTTCTGGGTCACACGCGGATTCGCGCGCAAACCATTCGTTGGAGCTGCTGCGTGGGTCTGCAGGGGCGAAAGGGATGACTTGATATACCGGCGGAAAGGCGAAGGAACGGTTTTCTTTCCAGCGGGTAATGAAACGCGGCGCACTGATACTTCGCAGCGGCGTGATCTTCCGCGGAGATCCTAAGGTCGGAACGCGTAATTAATTAAGGCGGCCTTCAATAAAATTTCGAAGTTCCCAACGAGACAATCTCGACGGAATTAAAGTCGTATTCGCTCCCCGTTTCAGCCGTAGGACATTTATCCTTGATTAAAGTATCGCCAGCGCCCTGGTCCCTCCGACTGGCGAGACGCGTTCGCTTTGTTATTCCAGCGCATCGTCGACTGATCCATCGAACTTTGGGAAGTATTCTACGTCGTTTAACACGTTTTGACTTTATTCATCTCGAGTTTAGAGTGCAATTATGCTTTTTGATCCTCTGCGCGCTGACAAAGTCGACTCGCACGATGTGCGAATGCAAGCAGGAGTTTGATTTCTACAATTCTATGAGTGAGTTTAAAATTGATCTATTTTGTTTAACGTTGACAGTTTAAAAGACCAATTTAACGCGAATAGAACATTTAACATCAATATTAATTCGAAGAAGTAAAGAGTGATTTAAAAAAATGACCGAGGAAGGAATGATTAAATTCAATTTAGATAACGAGTATCACCATTTAACTTTATAACCATATATATATATATATATATATATATATATATATATATATATAACTTTATACTTACAATATTTCTTCATTACCACCGATCGATATTCCGTAGATTCTTCAGGTATTGCGTACACGAAACACGCGTCGAGCTCGACAAAACGTAATTGAACAGAACAATACTAATTCCTTCTTCTCAGCGTTTGTACGTTCAATGCACCCAGCGCGAGCGTTGAGAATCGTCCCATTTCTGGCGTAAAAAATATAAGTATTTTCAAACGTCCTCTGGTACGAGCATCCGGCGACATTGGGCGCGAGCAGCGCGCAAAATTTCAGCGAATGCAAATCTCACGACTCGGCTTTTAACCGGGATTACGCCCGAGAGGATTTCCAGGTTTTTCGGTGTCAGGGGTTGGTAATTAATACGGAATGCAGGAAATCTCCCATACGGAGGATTAGATGCTCGGAATTGAAGGGCGAGGGGGAAGCAGGGTCAAAGGAGGGAACGAAGAGACGTTGGGGCCGTGGAGTAATTTGCAGACACACTCGTTGCGCGTTGGTTATCTATAATGAAATCTGAGGTAATATTTTCATCGTGGCGAGATGTCTCGAGAGCCAGGGAAGCCCCGAAGGTCGTCCGAATGGCGAGAATCGGGCGGATGTTTCTTCGAGCTTTCATATTCGCCGTGTGTGTGTCACTTGGCTCGCGATCTGTTCAAATTCCTGAAATGTGATTCGTTTAACACTGGAACTACCAGCAACTTTCTGGGGATATTTAGAGCACCGCATACATCTTTAAAAAAAAGGGGGAGAGTAAGTGGAAATTTCAGTGAATCATTGATGATGATCTAAATACTGCATGAAAATCATGGAAAATCTCAGAAAATGCATCGTTATAAAGCGCTACGATTTTTTTTAGAGAAAAGACTCACCAGTTATTTTGACTAGTAGTTTAGTAGTTCTAGTAGTTTAGTAGTTTAGTAGTTCTAATGTTAAAACTGCAAATGCGTGCGTCGAGTACAACTTTAGTCGCATTGTCGATCGCATAATAAGTGTGAATACTACGCGGTTTATATTCTTAAAACGTGATTCGTTTAAATTGCAAACCTATGCATCGAGTGTAACTTTATTCGCGCTTGTCGATTGCAAAGGGAGTGTAAAGATTATGCATCCGCATTTTTATTTCGAGAACAATTTTAAAGGATAATATATCTTCTCACTTGTGTTGGGTATAGCTGGCACACTGGAACCTTCCTTGCGCGTCTCTATGTTCATATCGTGTTACATCACCTGGAGTGTCTGTCCGTAATATACGAAGATGAAAAAAACCGTGGAAACTTTGAATAGCTCCGGACACGCGATGCAATTTACGTATTATGCGTGTCCCTTGCGAAAAAGACTCGCGCTGAAAATAACGCGTATCCTTCTCCGCAGTTAAGGTACAATTTTCAACGCTCCCAGTTTTCTATTCGCTTCGCTCCATTGGGTCGCTTTGCACCATTGCACCTGCGCCATCCGCTGTAAGCGCGCTTCGTCACGAATACTGGGTTAAATTCCACATGGCGTTTCGCTTCCGAAGACAAAAAGATCGGCGAAAGCGCGAAACGAAGCGGTATTTACGGACACAAGTACCATTGCCCCTCCTACTCAATTCCATTAACCTGGTGTCGCGAGCTTTTCATCAGAATCATGATACGAGATTTTGATTAGCCTTGACACTTGCTACGCCCGGTTATACGTACTGCTTGTTCGAAAGGATGGAGCGGACGCGTTGAAAATTATTGCGAATGGGTGATTCGTAAATGCACATCGATTTTTCACGAATCACGACTATACGTAAGTAACTTATTAACCAAGGTGAATAAATGATTAACGCAGATCGAGGTAATGTGTGGACACATCGCACATTTTCTTCGATCGATCATAACTCAATAACTATGGTATGTACCACACGTGTTTATATATATATATATATTTTTTGTACCTTTTATATGGTTTTCAAGTCGTCAATTTAGGCGTTAAAAATTACACAAATCAAATTGTACAGAATGAACTACGTGCATTAGTAAAAATACGAAAGTCGTTTTTCAGATCCGTCAGTTTACTTCCGGAAACAATCATGCCAATAGATTCATTTATATTTTTCATTCAATATATTTTTATTTTATATATTTCAAAAAATTTTAAATATATATATATATACATATATTTTTATTTTGCACCAGCGTGCGGCGTGCGATTTATTCTTTCAAGCATCGCCGTGCATTTATAAAACACCCTGTACATATTAATCGATTTCACGTCGATCACGCACACGCCTCTTACCTGCTCCTCATCGAAAGACTCCAAGAAGAACCAGGGATACGCTCCTCGAGAGTGCGCATTCCAGGATGCTCGCGAATATCAAACAGAAGGCTCGTGCCTTTGAGCTTTCAAGCCGACCTTTATTTTCATTTTATGGAACAGTTCAAGGGACAATTGCGCGGCTCAGGCGGAGCGAGAAATCCCGTATAAAGGAAACGGATTAAGTTTAACCGGCGGCGCGTACATCGGGCGAATCCCGTTTCGTGCGTCTTTATTTCCCAACCGCTAAAACACGCTAAGTTATCAGGCTGCCCACCTTCCCTTCCGCTTCCTCACGGCGCCATTGTCCCCCTCCTTCGCCCCGCACCCGAGCCCCCGGTTTTTATTTTCTCGGGTGACCCAAATTGAATGCCGCGCAGCGTTTCCGCGTTTCATTTTATTTCCACTTTGGCAGCAGTAAGAGTGGATGCACAAAGAGCACAATCCAATGCCGCCGCCGCCGCCGCCGCCGCCGCTGTTGCTCCTGGGTGCCTGCAACCGGACGACCGTGTTTCTCGCAATCCGGCCGCACGGGTATTCGCATTCCTCCCCCACACGCGATCCAGGGATTTTTCGAGAGCACGCTGGAACCGCTGGAGCCAAAATCTCGGCTAGCTTATGCCGGCGCTCAGCGAGTATCGAAGTCGACGAGACAGAGAGCGGAGGTCAATTTTTCTTGGGCAAGGGCGGGATTTGATGCAGGGTTTTTGGTGGTCGTGCCAGGGAGCTTTTTTTTTTTTTCTTTCTAGGGACATATGCGTGGGTATGAGGAATGGATGTTGTGGGTGTTTTATTATTTTTTTTAATTCATTTTTCGGCACCGACTGCCAAGGTCGTTTGGCCCTTCGGGGTTTTATCGAGTGTTATTGTATGTTTGTTGGGAAATTGGTGTGGACTGTTGTAAAATGTCTTTGTAAAATATTGTAGAATTTGTATTGTAGACTTGGTTAATGTAAGTGAATGAACAGTGGATGTTTTGAGAGGTGTTTTACGAAGGTTCTTGGAGGTTCGATTTTAAGGGAAGAGGAAGTTTTATTTAAGGGCGGATTTTCTTTTGAGCTGTGGTACTTGTATGTGTTGATATCAGGGGTGTTTTTAAAGGGCTTTGGAGCTTGCAGCCACGCTGTCGTGTTTCTTTTAACCTTTTTGTTGATACCGAGGCTTAGAGACGCTTTATGTCGTTTGATTACCTGACACCAATAGTGTTACTGAGGCTACGCATGATTTAAAGCAGCTTCGCGATGCTCGAGCATTTTTAATAAGGATTGTAAACCTTAATTGTTGTGAGTTGTAAGAAAATTCTATTGAATCAGTAGTGCATTTAAGTAGTAATATATAGTTGAAACGTAATTAATGACTAATTGAAACTAGCGTTAATTCATATATTTAAAAATGTATCCTATTATCAAATAAGGAGCGGCGGAACTGAAACAATTCAAAATGTATTCACACCCAAAACTCGGCTTATATAATATAGTTAGTATTTCAGTCGACGACATCCACATTTCTCTGTGAAATAATAATAATAATTTTGGCCACTGTTGTCTGGCCCAAATAATTAAATGACTACTAAATTATGAATTAAATGAGATTAAAACCGGAAAAACTTTAAAGTTTAAGCTAGCGTGTTAAGTAGAATGGCATGAAAAAAAATCGACCATCTGGATAACTAAACCAAGATGACCAGCTTTAAGCCACACACCAATGGCCAAAATTATTTATATTCCACGCAAAAACGTCGACGTGCTCCACTAAAATTCCAGCTCCACGAAACCTAATAGAAAATTATAATACAAACTACGCTCCCTTATACCAAGAATCCAGGATCCTTCTTAAATCGTCCTCTATCCTTCCAATCCCTCACAAACTTAACACTAAACGTACCGGCATTTTTATATACCTCATCTTACCATAGATGGTCATTTGACCCCCTATGAAATAACCATCGATTTTCCGTATAAAATCCTTAACTTACTAACGGAAATAATTTGCAACGTAGAATTAAGGTTTCAGTCGGAGAACTGCTGAAAAATCCGTAGCCAAATGGCCCATAGAAGTAACAATAAATATACGAATTTAAAGTAAATTTTCAAAAGGCATCCTTCGACCCCGCTTGATGCCTTTACTGTTAAGAAGTACGATCGATAGCAATACAATCCCATCTGTTTCTTACGCGTTTAAACCTCGTGCTTCTCAACTCCCCGCTCGAGCGTCCATCGCACGACGTGCCCAATGTCCATCGAAATCCCCCGTCCCAAAGGATTCAATTTCCCCAACCCACCGCCTCACGAGCATCCCTCTAGCTCCCCTAATTATTGCTTTTTCACGGCCAAGCCTGATTTAACTGCGATCCCCGGGTCAACGTGCTCTCCTAGAGGGAGCCCTGCGAGACACCGGATCGGCGCTCTAAGGGCTCCAAGGGCCAAGACGAGAAGCGCCGTGCAGAAGCTCCGGCGCGCATTTCAATCCGATTACGTTTCGACGCGACTCAGGAGCACGTTCTCAATGGTTCTCGTTGAGCTTTCGACTCCGGGCATTCCGTTAACCATCCCCCCATTCCTCTCCCTGGCGAGCCTCGTCCTAACTCTCTTCGCGCTGCACCTGGCGCCCTTTTTTGTCTCCAACCTGAATTTGCCATTCACTTTTGGCCCCGCTTTGCCGCAGACTCGGGGCTCCAGGAAGGCAGGCCTGCGCGTCGTTGCTTTCAGCCGCGAGATGTCGAGATAGCTGCGCGCGTCTTGAGGGAACGTCGTCGACGGGCCGATTCATCCTTCTGAAGGATTATTGTCAACCTGGCCAGAGCCGTGGCCTTCTCCCCTTTCAACCCCTTCGACACTGTCCTGCGTTTCCTTTTAGCGGTATTCGCTGGGAAAAAATGAAGCTTGCTTGGGAACGCGTAGGAGTGCGGGTGGAAGGGCTCGATCGAACTCGAGGGATGATGAGATTTTGATTTCAGTGAGGTGGAGTTGGCTTTGTTAATCTTGCTACGTTTATTAGAGAATGCGGTTAGTATTGTATAGATAATTAATATTGTATTGTATATAGAATTAGAGAATTAGTATAATAGTCGAAATCCTTTTTCGAATATGAGTGGGACTTAAGTGTCTTATTATCCATTTACAGATTCATGGAATAATCGATTAAATGCGAGTAGTGATCTTAGAGGTATATGAAAACCGATTGTACGTAAATATGATTTAGGTAAAAAAGTGTTGTGTAAAGAGAATTGAACCGCAGCTAAGAACTAATCTAGTCTCGCAGAATCGAATTCGCGCTCCCTATACCCTCGAAGGTTTCTAATCATCTCCGAATGCCATTTACGGATAGCCCAGAGTTACTTCGTTAATATCACTGGCAAAAACGTTAAATCGTTTCCGTCGAAGTGGCTTTCCGATACGTATCCCTCGAGAACCCTCTTCGAGGCCGAAACGTTCGATGGGCAGAAACTCGGCTTCAACTCTCGATCGTGCGCGCCCAGTTCGGGCCCTCTCCTCCTCCTCCTCCTCCTCCTCCTCCTCCTAGGGAACTCGTACTTAACAGTTAATTCTGGACGATCCGAGAACACCTGCTCCTACCGTGTACTCGTTAACTCGCCACGGCTGTACATCCTTCGCATCGGTAAACATCGAACTGCGCGTTTACTTGACCGAGAAAAAGTTGCGTCTAACTCACAGAGCGCGGGGGCTTCACGGTTCGATGGTCCATCGCGTGCTCCCAGGGTATCCGGATTTTATCAGAGTTTTCCCCGCCCCGGAATCCGGCCGCTCACGTTTCCCTGATCTCGAAAAATTCACCTCTCGTCCGGCGCGTTTTGTACGGGATCCTCTTGCGCGATCGAGTCGCGCCCTTCGTTTATGTGGCTTTGGGTGTGAGTGTTGGTGAGTATGACTGTGAGTGCGAGTGTGAGTGTAGTGTGAGTGTGAGTGTGTCTGTAAGTGTGTGTGTCACTAATGAGTGTGGGTGTGTCTGTGAGTGTGAGTGTCATTAATGAGTGTGGGTGTGTCTGTGAGTGTGACTGTCACTAATGAGTGTGAGTGTGTCTGTGAGTGTGAGTGTGACTAATGAGTGTGAGTGTGTCTGTGAGTGTGAGTGTGACTAATGAGTGTGAGTGTGAGTGTGACTATCAGTGTGAGTGTGAGTGTGAGTGTGACTATCAGTGTGAGTGTAAGTGTGAGTGTGCGTGTACGGATGTGTATGTGTAGGGTCTCCTCAAATTCAGACAAAATCTGAAAATTGCAACATAAAAGTGCGTATGTGTCAGCAAAACCGTGGAGAACATATACCATATGTGCTATTTCATACATAACCCTATACTGCATACTTTATGAGTTAACAAATAATTTACAATTTTTAATTATTGACCTGTGTTTTCTATCAAAATTACTTCTGAATTGGAACACTGGGAATATTGTAATTCCGCGGGTCGTATTAGTCGGTCGTGTTGATAAACATGTACAGTTGTTGTGTTTGTAAACATGTCTCTTGAACTACCTTCGGAATATGCGTCAGATGAGAATTAGGGGTTGCCTATGCTTCATTTAAAGTATCTCTTGGAACGGGCTGTAGCTTGAGATGCAATTGCGAGCAAAAGTTCAAACGAGACGTTCTACGTATATACTCTATACGTTATACAGATTCTTCGTTTCGCAGTATCGTCCTACCTCAAGTAAGGCCAAAGCAAAATTACGTATCTTGCTCTTACAACGATAATACCTATTACAAAAGCCCAAATAATTTCAATATAAAATCTCCATAAAACTGTGCGATATCGAATTCGATGTGACCCAATCTCGAGCGCGTTTATAAATATAAAAAAGTTACTATACAATCAGATCGCTCTCGATTTTCATTGATCAGCGAAACCCCGTTATACCGGATGAAAATCCACTAGGAGCACGAAATTCTCAGGCATAACGAGCTCGAGGAAATCGCCAAGGACTACGACGCTCTGAGAAGCCTCTTTTTTTCCTTACAATTCCAGAATATCGCCCTCGCCGAATTTCACAATCCTCATCGAATGCGCGCAGAAGGAAATTTTCGGTAGTTGCCAGCCTCGTAAGCCTCTATTCCCCTAGAAACAGAATTGCTTACGTCGTATCCCAGCGTCACCATCCTCAAACATTTCCTACTCTCTCACGAAACTATTATTTCTTGACGCAGCGGCTAATCCCATTACTGGACGAACAAGCGTGTAGAAATAAATGCATAAATTTATTACGCACTAACGCACGATATTTATTAAACGCGATAAATTCGGCGAGCGTCCCGGCCGTATGTTTCCAGCGGATTGCAGGGCCGCTGCGCAAATTCAACCGTATGGACGGGTTAAATGGAATTAAAGGTAATATCACGTTTTCGTAATAATTGCTCGCCACCGCTGTCCCTCGGGTTGGGCCGCGACTTTAAGCGCCGTTTGTGCCGTGACTTAATCTGGAATATCTCAAAGCCCCGCCGCTCGAAGACGCCGTCTGCAGGAGCCGACGGTGCTCATCGCGAAACACGGATCGTTACGATTTTGGCGTGTCTCGCCCAAGATTACGAGGTCGGCTCTGTGGGACGAATCCTCCGCCTTGAAGTGCCTCCTCGTGTCATTATTTATTCCTACATAATTATAGAGCTGCGCGATGAGGAAGAGACGAGCATCGGTTTTCTGTGATGAATGTCTTGAATTCGAAAGAGATATTCTCTGTTTGTAAGAAAATTTTTCTTTCTCGAGAGAAGAGTCTCTTTTACGAAGTCTTTTATGTAATTTACGACGCAGAAAACGTTTAAAAATAATCATGGTTTTGGTATACGCGGCATAGTGGTTTTTAGCTCGGAGCAAATGCGATGATCGATGCGACTCGATTGTAAAAAGCAGATTTTAAATGAGATCGATTTCTTTTGCATGCGAGTAATCGATAGGTCCGCTGAAATTGTTTATATTTGTTTAGCGTGGAACGTCGGCAGGGAGCTTTGTAAGTAAGCGGTAATAGCGCCAATTAAAAGGGATTCGAGTTAATCTCACGTTTTCATAATCATTATTTACTATTTGCATATAGCCACGGTTTTATTGTGAGTCTAAGCTGTGCTGCGGTTACCTGCTACCTTGTTTTATCCCGGCTCCGGAATATCTCAGCTCCATGTTTTGTATTAACCCATTTACTACGTACTGGAAGCACCGCTGATTTAATACGCTCGTTGGTTGGTTGGCTCTTCTTCAAAGTCTACCTTGGCTGAAACAAATACTGTAAAATCTAAGATTACGTAACGTGAGTTTACCGCGCGGTGAAATTAGTCAATATTTCCATGCTCGTTTTCTACATACCACAGAATATCGAGTTATAATTTTGAAATGGTTATAATGAAAAATGGACGATACTATTTTTATTAAGGGATCAACATTCGATTATTTTAAGGACATTAGCCGCTGTATTAATTCGAAGTGATATCACGATAAATATCAAAGGCACGGATGAGTTTAATATTACGTATACGTAGCTTCGATCACAAAACACCTTTTGGAGCGAAAACTCACTTTGCGCTTGTAATGACAGAGGCGTGGCATGGGTATTAGTCCTTTGGGCAAACCAGTAGACGATCGAAGTTAAATTCCTGATAATTTAGCCCCTAACCCAAGTTGAACGAACTCTGTCGTTATCGCATTATCGTTCAGCATGACTCGAAATTAGTAGTTCCCGAGAAATTATATAATACTTATATTAACCCTGCACGGTATACCCGTGGTCTACACCAGAACTCTGATATAATATCCGATTAACGGATAAAATATACTACCAATCTTCACCTTAAACAATTAATTATTCCTCTCCTCGCAATGCACAAAACTACGTCAAAAACATCGATTAACATGATAATAATTAATACACAAGTATTAATCATAGCCAACTCATTTTCCAAATTCAGCGCACATGCACATTTCTATTCAAACCCATTCTTCGTCTTCAAAGTCAAAAGTATTGTGGAAACGTGAAAATAGTCTGGCGTAAGAATGAGTAAATATTTTGTGGATTATAAGTGCGTGGACCGAGTGAAGTGTATTTGAAACAGAGTGCATGACTTGGTTTTGGGTGACGCGTAATTTAGAGGAATGCAGGTGGCCGATGAGCGTGAGAACGTCTACGAATGAGAGGAGGTACGTGCAGGGATACTAGAGAAAAGGAAGAGTCTTAAAAGAGTATAAAGAGCAGTCGAGGAAGGAATGCAGTAGAGAACAGAAAGTCATGGAGTAAAGAGTCGGAGTAGAGAGTCCGAGTCAGAGTACAGAGTACAGAATCAGAGTCAGAGTACAGAATCAGAGTCAGAGTACAGAGTCAGAGTACAAAGTCAGAGTCAGAACACAGAGTCAAAGCACAGAGTCAGAGTCAGAGTCAGAGAACAAATTAAAGAGCATATCAGGTTTAGTACGGAGAAACATATTGCATAAACTGTATCTTAGCAACAGTAATAAACCATCGGATATATATCAACACAAGTCGCTGGCGGAAAAATACTTCAACCTAAGCATCCACAAAAAAAAATAAATACCAATCAATCCCCACAGTATTTCTCGCTTCACGATCGACGCGGTGCATCAGCTTGAAATCCTTCCTGGAATTTTACAACAGTCTCGACGCCTTCCCGGCTTATTCGGTAAACTAAACGCGATCGAAGTTAGTATTATCCTCCAGGCCTGGTTCTCCTCCGAGGCTCGTTGCTCAGAAGTCGCCGGGAGATTAACGATCGGCCAATCGATCCGGTTTCCAGGGGATTGGCAGGGCGATCGGTGTTTATCGATCTAAGATGGATATAGATAAGCCGTTTAATTACGGCGCGACAGGTACAGGTGTTTGCAGGTCGCGAAGAACTAACTACCAAGTTCCAGTTCCCAAAGGAGTGATACGACAGGGAGGAGGGGCCCCAATCCTGAACCGAAGCCGTGCGCCGTCCTTCAAGCCAGCCGGTTATGAGAATCCCCGCGAGCCGGTGTGCGAATACGGAAATGCATTCTATCCACTTCAGCTCCCTTCCCACAAAGGATTATCCCCTTCGTAATACCATCCGCGTCTTCTCCCTCTCTATCTCTCGAAACCTCGGCCACGTTTGCCAAAGTGGCCGCTGAAAGAACCTCGGTACTTGGACTGTAATAACTGAAATTGGAAGAAGGAAACCTTTGGAGTCATTTATCCGATTAATCGATACACACTGGCCGGGCATTTCCGTCGGAGGCGTGCGAATGATCATCGATCGCTTCGAGGCCTCCATTGTTTGCCCAGCATTGTGATGTCAGGTAGAGAGAGAGAGAGAGAAAGAGAGATTGTACGTGTGTTTAAATACGGTTTCGTGGGAGCAGGTTTCTCGCTCTTCGCGATAATGGAATTAAATGATCTCTCTGGCCGGGTGGAAAGAGTCTTCGAATGTATTTTGATAGCTTGCGTCTCTTCGTGGCGAAAGTTTGAAGCATATTAATGATATCTGGAGGTTCGCAATGTACGTTCTCATCTCGCGTAATATTTGCGTTTCCTTATCGAGAGCTTTGATCCTGCTCTCTCGAGCTACTTCCGCTTAATTAGGTCCTAAAAGCGAGAAGGTTGGATAGAGGAACTTCTGAAGAATTGCACTTGGACTTTATATTGATGTGCACTGCGTTTAGAGTTACGAGGATTGATGCAGGTGCTGTCGACGTTTTTCAAATGGTTCGCGTTGGCAAACGTAATTATATCATTATTATCAGACATCGAATTATAAAAAAGCGTTTGATTTCTTCTGTGCATATTATTTCTCGATATATCCTCTATTATAAATATACATAAATATATGTTTACAACCAGATATAGTCCCTTTCATAACTCTGCACGCAAACACAATATCTAATACTCTCCCACCATCATCATTTCCAGATTAAAATTCTCAAGCATCGTAATAATCGTAATACTAATTTTACTTTAAATACACTTACACCACTTTCGAAACAAACGATTCATATCGTCGTTCCCTCCAAAAGAAAACTTCACTTTGAAATACCCCGTACACATTTCTCATACGGTCTCATCGAATAAATACTTACTTGCATAAGGCACTCTTTACGTACAAATACACCGCGTACTTTCTTATTTTTTCTCGCTCGTTTCTCCGCGTCCCTCGTGGCGGAACGTTTAATTCCTTTTCTGCCCCTTCGGTGGAACATTATTGACGAAAAAAAAAAAGAAAAAGAAGAAGAAGAAGAAGAAGAGAGGAGATGAGCTCCGGTTTTAATCTCAGCGTGTTTAAGGTAATCGCCGGTAGGTACGGCGGAAAGAATTAGCCGATGGTATAATTAAAGGGCGACACGACAGCATGATAAATTTGTTCCGCAACTGTTACGGCTACGATTCGGTGAGTCCTGCCGGAACGCTTTAAGGGAACCAGGGAGTTTCCTGTTCCCGCGGGAGACGTCGTTAAAAGCTACGACGTGCAAAAGTAACCATTAGCGAATTCGATCGGGCGTACAGCAGGAAGAAAGCTCCGCAAGAAGATTACGCAATAAAACGAGGTCGATCCTGTGTTGGTGCATAATTGTTAAGCACCGCCATTCGAAGTTGGCGATGCCAATTAGGATTGGGAGCTCGTTAAGGGCGAGTGGACAGCAACATTTGTCGCTGGGAATCGCGCTCGAAATGAGCACCGCGTTAAATCGTGCGAAATATTCGTCGTAGTTTTTGGTCAGTCGGCGAATGACTCGAGGACGATTGAGAATCTGTCTATCGCGAAAGGGCTTTGCGCTGATTAGGTTTAATATGAATAATTTATTTAATGTAAATTATTTACTAAATATGACTAAGGTAACCAGTTAATTGCGTATGATGTGTATACACGTTTAAATTTTCTTTTCAGGTGATTGACCCTTATACTCATAGTGGAAAATAAAAAATTATCATTTACCGTAAGAATTTATTCGTAGAAAAACTAATGTCTTATCGAATAAAAATGTGATGCTTCATTATTTTGCTTTACATCTATCGTAAAAACATTCCGCGTTTTATTCCTGCCTTACGTTCCGCGATAAATTCCGCAGTTAACTGGTTAATTATGAATAACTTGGGAAAATTTTCTCGACTTTTGGACTTCTGCTTTCGAGTAAAATCTGGCCAGAATCCAGACTTCACGCCTTACCTATGGTCGCGTTATTTATCCATACGTTTCTCTTTCTTGGTCAACCTCAGGTTAGTATACTCCAAATAAATCGCGCCTGAGTATACGAATTGTTAACCCTTTTTACGCTAAATACGATTACAGTCAGTTTATAGTGAAGCTTGCAAAATTAAATTATACATCATTTCTATACATATTACTACTATAGTACGTGTTAAATTACGATTCTCGTTAACATTAGAACTACCAAACCAGTCAAAATGACTGGTGAGTCTTTTCTTTTAAAAAATCGTAGTGCTTTATAACGATGCATTTTCTAAGATTTTCCATGATTTTCATGCAGTATTTAGATCATCATTTTGATTTACTCAAATTTCCATTTACTCTCCCCTTTTTCTAAAGATACATGTGGTGTTCTAGATATGCCCAGAAAGTTGCTGATAGTTCTAGTCTTACCCAATACGTTACATTACACGAAGAGAACGAAATGTCCGAAAATTTTCCTCGTCGAAGTCACCTTTACGTTACAACCGTTCTGTACTCTCAGCATATAACCAGTTCGATCGTTCGTGGTAGGAGAGAGTAGAGCGAGGAATTAATAAAACCATTTGGATAGGGCTTAAGCGACCTCCCAAAACGATCGTGCTAATTTCGTCGAAGTGGGACTCTTTGGTTTACCAACTGGATTTCAGATACAGCCAGCCGGCTTGTGTAAGGGAGGAAAAAGTGGTTGGCGGGGCACACATCCGCGCGTGAATATCGTCCAGTCTGCTTCGTTTACCCCGTTCGGCTCGCTGAGTTACAGCGCACGGGGCGCTTTATGCAAACGTACTTATCGCCATATAGAACAAAGGAAGGTCGCAAAACTCACGGTCCAGGGACGGTCTAGCCTGCTGGATGGAAACTTGGATCTCCATGCGGAAAGTCTGGGTGCGTTCGTCGCCTCTGCGGATGGCTGGATCGAATATCCACGATGAACCGTACAAATCGTGCCTGGCGTCTCGAAATTGTCCCGTATAATGTGCACACTGCACGCGCGGTTTTTGCGCAGCACCAAAGTAATGGATCCTGGGACAAATGATCGTGCCGAAAAGCGAAGTGGATGAATAATATCCCGAAGCTGCTCCCCGCTCGAAGAAAAGCCTTCCGTTGATTAAGAGCCACGAAGTGCAAAGCCGTAAACAATAGACGCGCAAAAGTCATGACAGCATCGATTTTCGATCGTCTCGTTATTTCGTTTCCTCGAAAGTTTCGATAAAAAAAAAAAAAAGGAAAAACTGTACAACAGCAAAAAAATTGTACAAGCTAAAAAGTATGCTTCGCGATAAAATCCGATTGACATAAGAAACTGAGATGAGAATCGCGCTGAATGCTCGGGATATTTGCGTGAAATCGACTTCCCATTGAACGAGTTAAGTAATGTCGCGAAGTGGAAAAGACGTTCGCGAAAGGAACTCTGAGTCGCTTCAAGGATCAACGACCGATTCACTTCTGCTCCTTAAAAGTCGCATCGTTCCGGCTCATCGAGGCTAAATCGAAAAAACTCCCGGTTTCGAGATAAATATCCGCCCAAGGCTCCTTGCCTCGCGTGGACTCGAAGGCGATATTTTTAAAATATTCCCCAGGCCAAGCCTATAGGGATGCTTATTATACCTCGTTCTTGAGTATCTCTCCAGCCTGAAAGAACTGACCCGCCAGTAAAGTAACCTCTTATTGCTCGGTCTAATTAGCCACAATGCGGTAACATAAATGTCTACTCAAACATTCGCTTCAATTGAACAACCCAATTAGCGGCCTTAGCATAAACCCCTTGGAGGGCACTTTAACTTCCCCGCGACGAGTGCGAGGGAGTTTCCCCTGGTGGTCATACGCGGCTTGGACCGCGAGGATGATGCTGCGCCCACGGATCAGTTTTCATACGATCTTGAAGACGTACATTGGCGCCTTGAGTCTCTGGAACCTTGGAAACGAAAGTCGATGATTTGCCTCGATTCGATGTTGGAAAGCTTGAGTCTCTGAAACCTTGGAAACGGAAGTTCGTGATTTACCTCGATTCGATGTTGGAAAGCTTGAGGAAAATAGTAAAAAGTGTCTCAAAATTCATGCAAGGTTTCGCGCGAACTTCTTACGCGACTTCTTGCGTGGATTTTGGATGACGAATAGAATGAAGGATATTACGAATAAAGGATCTTTCGAATGTGGAGTGTACTGGACTTTAGATTACTGTTTGTTAAATACAGATGCACTATACTGTTCGATACTATGATATAGCGAGGGATGAAGATAAGAGTATTAATCAAGAATAGTGAAACGTTTAGCGACTGGAAGCGTGTTTGTTATTGGTTATAGTAGAGAAGTTAAGTGGAATGTAAAGTGTTTACTGTAGAGGTGAGAATTGAGCTGATCGATCTTAGGTGGTTGCGATCGAGTATTTGAAGAGGAGCTTTTTTCTAGTCCTCCAAGTATAATAGAATGGCGAGCCAACTTGACCCAGATCTTGTCCTGTTTGTTAAACGTTTGATTAATCTTCAAGGCGACCTTTATATCCGCGGTGGATACACAGGATGCATAATTCAGGGATAATACTTCAAAGCTTTTTTCATTTGCTCAACTTTCGAGCGGGAAAAGGTTGAGATCGCGGGGCCCAGGGTCTACGGAATTAAGGTAGATTCTTTGTTGAATATTCAACATTGAACGCGGAGATAATTTACATGAGCAAGGTTTGAACAAGGGCCTCTTCGATGGAAATCCAAGGTTCTATTCGCTGCTTACGTTTTACACGCTTTCAAAGGTCAGGGTTCTACGATGAGCAGGAACTCCCTAGTCGTGAAAGAAGCAACCACGCGGCCCCTTCGTTGGTAGGACTGAATCGATAGCTGTTGTCCTCTCCTTCGCGCTTCCTCGATGAGCCTGCGCGTGGCATTTTGCGGAAGTTCGAATTTCATATACTTGCAAACCTGGCTTCGGATTATGACGTAAATTACGGACGTTTGTTAATTTGCACCTCGAAGTTACGCGTCCACTTCTTAAAAATGATCGTCCATATTACGGAGACTAACGGTTTTCGAAACGTAATGAAGATCTAAAAGTAACGAGCGAAGTTCAAAATTAGGTCATAACCAGGGAAGAGCAAGTTTTCAATGAAGTACTGCTTTCTTGTACTTCATAAACCTACTTATCTTTCTTGTTTATACGTTTTATTCTAAAAATTCACCGCTAATATCATTTAGCGTGAAAATTCCTTTTTTATAATGAGAGATAAAACACGTGTTGTACGTATCGCATAAAAAACTCCACAGAAATTTCTGTTCGAGTTTGAAGATTGAATGGCAAAAATCAGACTTCTAAAATTCTAAAATAATAATTCCATCTCAATGTGCGTGAGGTGTTTTAATAATTCTCGGATAAATATTACGACGAGCGTAAAATGATAAGGATCGAGAGTAATAAAGAAGAAAGGGAAACGAGACACAAAAGTTCGTCCGATACCCTTACCAAAGCCAGTAGCTCCTAGTACGAGTAAATGGACAAGGGTGAACGAACTTGGAAGTTTTCTTTCAAGACTTCCACGGTTTGATTCAGAGTGTCCGGCGACGCTCGACAATGTCCACAGTGTTTTAGGAGTCTGTGTTTCCCGGCTACGGGGCTTGATTTCTCCTAAATTCGAGTTTATCTCGCGCAACTCTGTACTCCTTTGCAATATCCCCGTAACTCGTACAATATTTACTATTTACTTATTTATCGCATCGATCGCTGTAAGTGGCATATTATCCATTGTTTAAGTAAGTCCAGAGCCAGCGTCCAACTGAAGTTATATTTACTCGTACTCAACGTGAACTCTACAAGTTAGAGAGTTGTCCGAAGTTGTTTCGACGACAGTGTGACTTTCTCGTAATGCGCGGAATTAACAAATTTATAGGTCATCCGCTTGCAATACGCGTGGAAACACTGTCGATGATATTATACTCACATAACTCAGTGCGTTCATTTTTAACACCAAAAATATATATTACGAAGCACAATAAGGCACTACCTCAGTCGTATTTAACATCGTGCTTATACGATCTAATATTAATTGTCTAAAATATTTAATCGTCATAGCGACTTCCATCTAATCCACCTAATCATTATGTTCATCGATCACCAGTTTGCGTATTCACAAAAGAAAACCTAATCGGATTATTAATACAGTCTCTTAGCAAATATTAATTTCCTAACCACTGGATTGAGTAGTGCTGACATGAATACGAAAATCCTAAGTTTTAAAATACCAGACCAATATCAGGTGTCGAAGGCGTCTCGATATCGTCCCTATATCCGCAGGTATAATCCGCGAGGCCAAGCGACGCCCTTCCGCCTCAGAGGCATCCTGTTGGGGTCACGCCAGGAGGTTGACTCGGTAACTCGGTATTCCAATAATCAGTAGTTCACTAGTTTAGCGATTTAGCAGTACAGTAGCTTCATAGTTCAGTATCTCAGCCTCCTAATAATAAATAGTCGGTTTAGTAATTTCGCATTTTAGTAGCTTGGCAGCTTAGTATCTGAGTATCTCGATAGTTTGGTAGTTCAATAGCTCGGTATGTCGATAGTATCGGTATTACTTCTCCAGCTTCTTCAGTGTCAGCTCCAGGTGATCCTGATTTCTGCAGGCACGTCCTCGAGGTCGCGGACGATGGACTTCCGCCTCGTTGGCTTCCGGCCGGAGGCTTAGGTTGAGCGCGACTCCGTAGCTCGTTATTCCAATAATCAGTAATTTGCTAGTTTAGGCAATTAGCTGTTCGGTAGCTTAGTAATTCAGTATTTCGGTGTGCCAATAGTTTAGTTGCTTAATGACTCGGTATCTCAACGATACTAATACTATTTTAGTGTCTTTCTCGGTGTCCTATTAATCAGTAATTACTGATTTAATAAATTTGCAGTACGGTGGCTTAGTAATTTGGTAGCTCGTATTTCGGTAGTTTAGTAGCTTAGTAACTCGGTATCTCAAGAATACTGGTATTTTCAACTCGAAGGTTTTCGGCCGGCGGCTTAGTTTGAGCATGACGCGGCAGCTCAAAAATGAGTGATTTACCACTTTATTCATTTAGCAGTACAGTAGCTTAGAAACGTGGTACCTCGATAGTTCAGTATTCCACTATCTCGGTGTTTCAATAGTATAATACCAGCACCATTTCAAGGTTACAAGTGACGGCCTTCCTGTCCGTTAGCTTCCAACCAGAAGCTTACCTCCAAGATAAATCGATAGCTCAAAAATGATCGATTCACTACTTTATTCATCTAACAGTACACAAGCTTAGAAACGCGGTACCCCAGCAGTTTAGTATCTCAGTATCACAGTGTCTCAATAGCATAATACTAGTAGCAATACCCCTTCGACTTCCAACCAAAATTTTACCTTGAAGAAGACTCGAAAGTTCAAAAATGATTAATTCCCCACTTTACTCATCCAACAGTACACTAGCTTATAAACGCGGTACCCCAGTAGTTTAGTGTCCCAGTATCTCGGTGTCTCAATAGCATAATACCGTAGTATCATTTGGAGGTTGCGGGCTACGGCCTTCTACCCTTTCGACTTCCAACCAAAATTTTACCTTAAAGATGACTCAATAACTCAAAAATGATTAATTCCGCACTTTACTCATCCAACAGTACACTAGCTCATAAACGCGGTACCCCAGTAGTTTAGTATCCCAGTATCTCGGTGTCTCAATAGCATAATACCGTAGTATCATTTGGAGGTTGCCGGCGACGGCTTTCCTCCCCATCAGCTTCCAGCCAAAATTTTACATTGAAGATTACTCAATAATTCAAAAATGATTAATTCCCCACTTTACTCATCCAACAGTACACTAGCTCATAAACGCGGTACCCCAGTAGTTTAGTATCCCAGTATCTCGGTGTCTCAATAGCATAATACCGTAGTATCATTTGGAGGTTGCGGGCTATGGCTTTCCTCCCCATCAGCTTCCAGCCAAAATTTTACCTTGAAGATTACTCAATAATTCAAAAATGATTAATTCCCCACTTTACTCATCCAACAGTACACTAGCTTATAAACGCGGTACCCCAGTAGTTTAGTATATCACTATCTCGGTGTCTCAATAGCATAATACCGTAGTATCATTTGGAGGTTGCCGGCGACGGCTTTCCTCCCCATCAGCTTCCAGCCAAAATTTTACCTTGAAGATTACTCAATAACTCAAAAATGATTAATTCCCCACTTTACTCATCCAACAGTACACTAGCTCATAAACGCGGTACCCCAGTAGTTTAGTATCCCAGTATCGCGGTGTCTCAATAGCATAATACCGTAGTATCATTTGGAGGTTGCGGGCGATGGCCTTCCGCCTCGGAGGCTTCCGGCCGGAGGCTTAGCGGGTGAGGCCGGCCGGCGGCCGGTACCGAGAGGCAGAAGGGCGCTCCTCCGGGTAACTGCGCGTCTAGAATACGGAGCACGGTGTAGCCCGCAGAATCGACCGTGGCGCGCTTCGCCCGATAGGCGGAGAGTGGAGTCTCTGGCGTCGCGGTGCGCGAGAGCTTGCGGAGCTTTTCCATTCCCGTGCCGTAGTCCGTCTCGCGAGCTTCGAGGCGACGTTGCGCGTCGCGTCGTGCGCCGGCTTCGCCTTCCCCGCCGGTCGTCTCTCGCGTTCCTCGATCGTCGCGGCCCTTCCCCCTCTCGAGCGCAGAGTGCCCAGTGTCCTTCCCGTGCCTCCGTTCGTCGGCACCCCCAGGAGGATCCTGGCAAGCGGCTCCTGGGACGCGACGTCCGTGCCGAGTGCGCCGACCTGGGAGAGTCCCTCGGCTAATGGGGTAGCCCCAGCATCCTCTCCAGGAGTTCACGCAGTCGACCCTGGGATCTATAACCCGCGAGGAACCCGACAGGGCGCCGCGAGTCCCTCCGTCCTACGCCGCTCTCCGAGCTGCCCTCAGTGTGGTGAATCGGTTCGAGTTTCCGCGCGAGATCCTCTCGCGAGGCCCGCCTACCAGCTTCGTGCCCCGAGGAAGTGCGGCCCCCGCACCTTGATCGGCCGAGATCGTCGTAAGGTGCACATCGTCGAGTACCTCGAGGATAGAGCGCTTCCCTCGTCGTTCTTGTTCGTCAATTCCTTTCCCTTTTTTTTTTTGGTGAAAAACACCCTCAGTGAATGTATATAAATATCCATCGTGGATCGGTGCGCGTGTTTGTTCCAGGCCGGTTCTGTGTTTACGAATGAAATAGTGTGTTGATTTACAGTGCCTGCACGAGGGATCACCGCGGATCGTACGAAAAGGTGAATCCCGTTATATATTTCGATCTTACGCCCAAAGGCGAGCGCGCCTTCGAATAATGATTTATCGCTGCCCGGAGCGTGGAAATTTGAAAATTTATCGCGCCTCGCCCGACCGATGCAACCGGCGACAGTGATGGATCCGACCTCCGAGACTCGTTTCCCGTAGAAGCCTCGTCGCGGCTGCGTCACGCTGATTTTCGCGTTGCAGGCCGCCAGAGACGGAGAGCGACGCGTAAGTCCGGTTTATTGCGTCCGCGATTATCGTTTCGCGTCCCTCGCGCCAATCTCGCCTTGCCCGTCGGAGCTTCAATCGTCTTTGCTCTCCCACGCGTTTTGCATTCGCGATCCTGCGGCGCTGGATCGCAGAAATTCACGATCTCCGCGGTGTTTTGAAGATGCGATACTGAATCAGACGTGGTCAGTCGTGTACTCGTTTATAAGCATTGTCTCGAGCAGCGGAGTGAGCCTTTGTGTCGTAGGACGATATCGTATCTCGATTCCACTTGTGGAAGATCGCGAGATTGAACGTAAGCTACCCGCGAATTCGAAGGAGCTTAATATACTGAAACTATCGTGTCGTTATTCGAAACTGTGTCGACGAAATCGAGAAGAAAAACCTGTCCTTCGTATTTATGCCACTTAGACTTCATATTGATACGACTTAAGAATAGAGTATCGGTTACGGTTTAATATATAAATGGTGCAGATCGCGAATCGCAAAGTACGTTTTCTCGTTCGCGCATATTGTTTCGTTGGTCGATGTCCTATTGTGTCGATAGTATAAACTAGATTTGGCGATTTTAGTCGATAAACCGGTAGCTACTAAAGATCGAGGAAGCACGCATTCTAGCCATTGTAAATCAAGTTTGCCAAAAGCGGAAGCACGACAGGCCTGGTGCGAAGCAGCGAAACTTTTTCGATTTCCGCGATAACTGTGCTTGCTGAATTCGTTAAGCTTTTCATATACGCGCTCCTTCGCCGGGAACCGTTATTCTCGTATCCATACTTTCCCTATGCGCAGCTCGTTCGATATTTTTTTCTTTTTAATACGCACTACCGCGTTTATTTCTCCACTAAACGAGCCGTACACCGCATTTGGAAATTCTTATCGAACGCAAAACAATGAGCCGGCCCGATAACGCGTTAAATAATAGCGAACCATATCAGGCTTTTTAGAATTGCCAATAAATAGGAGTTGGAAGCGCCAACCTGCATGTTTGTGGTGCACGTCCATTTATTATACGCGCTGGCCGCATATACGAGTCTGTAGCAAACGGCGGTCGGCTTTTGTCCGGACGCGTATAAGGACTCGTAGGACCGAAACCGTTAATTATAATGCAGAGCAGGTAGAACTGTTCTGCAATTATGAGGAATTAACAGCCACTTCCAAAGTTTCCACGGTTGTGCAGTTTCGAAAAATCGTTCAGACGTACGCGCGTTTCAAGTTAACGCTTTGGGATGCCCGCTTTGAATCTAGGAAAGACTTTGCTGGCACAGAAATCTTTTTTAACACTAGAACTACCAGCCACTTTCTGGACATATTTGGAACACCACATACATCTTTAAAAAAAAAGGGAGAGTAAGAAAAAATTTCGGTAAATCAAAAGGGTGATCTAAATACTGCATGAAAATCATGGAAAATCAGAAAAAAATACATCCTTATAAAGCACTAGGATTTTTTAAAGAAACGACTGACCAATCATTTTGACTACTTTGGTAGTTCTAGTGTTAAGCATAGTGATAACGCGGGAAAACCGGTGAAATGTGTCGTTAACAACTTATGCTTCGAGTTATTTCAATGTTTTATGCTGCTATGAAAAGCGCTCTATTATGCATAGGTACATATCGATACTAAAAATACGCGAGACATTTTTACATTATGTCACAAGCAGTTACACGGCAGTATCTAAAAGAAAGAATTCGACGGCATATTATATCTCGTTTAGAAAAAAGAATAACAGTGCAATTCTTGAGATGAATCGTAAGCCGTTACGTTTCGAGTTATTTTAATATTTCAAGATACCATAAAAAGCACTCTACTCTCCACAGGTACATACTAATACCAAAAGCACGAGAAAAATCCTTATCCCACTACGTCACCAAAAATTACACTGTAATGTTGGGTGCCAAGGAAAATTTCGACGGCACAGATATTTTGTATATAAAAAACGATAACACACTACTATCATTCTGACATATCGTAAAGCGTTATGCTTCGAGTTATTTTAATGTTTCACGCTGCAATCAAAAGCACTCTATTATACACAGCTACGTATTAATACTAAAAACACGGGAAAATCTTTATCTCATTTCACTGAAAAGGCTTAAACGGCAATGCGGATGCGGCGAAGAGGCGGGGCGACTCCTGTTTCCGCGACGAGCGATAAATGATTTCTAGACAGCCACAATGCGGGTTTATGGGGCTGAAAGGGGGTTAATTACGATGCAGAGTGGATACAAGCGTACGTACCTGGTATGACTTCCCGCGGCGTTTATTATGGCGTCCGTAGTCGCGGATGAATTCCGCGTGTATCGCAAATTCGGCGTAAAATATATCGGCCCTCCGGTATCGGGGCATTATAGATATTCCGCAACGTTGCACGGGCACGCGACAATGTATTAGCCAGGCTTCTATCAATAATTTGCATAAACTGCCAACGAAATTTACGTATACGTGCTTGCGGTGGCGCTGTTGCACGCGCCTTGCGCGAACTTCAAAGTGGATTACAAGTTACTGCCGCCCGATTTATGTACCCATTATACCACTGTAAGATCTTAATACCGCCCGGTAAATGCGCCGACTTGCGAGAAGTTTCCGACGTCTACGAATAACTTCAAACCCCGATGCACACTTGCCACCGGCGGCCCGGTTTTCGAATCTTACCCTCGACAGAGGGAGGGCCGATGAAAGTTTTCTATCATCGGGGAAAGCGCGAAGATGCATCGTTGAGCTCGCTCGAAATTTCCTGCTCGCTCCTTATACACTTCGACGTTGCACGGGAACACTGCTGTTTGGCTTACGTTATTTCACGTGTATGTATTCATTCACTATTCAAGCTGCATCGCGATCGAGGATATTTCCTCTTCCAACGCTTCCCCTTTTTTGTGAGCATTTCCCTTCAACCGCATCGGGTGTAGATGTACATCGGTGTTACTCGCGATTCCTTCCTATTTCTTCGGAGACACTATTCGTATTTTTCGCGTACGATTTATTAATCTGCACTAATGTATATTGATGTACAACTATTATCAATCGTACTAATTTCTATAAATGTATTAACACTTGGCATGCGGGTATAATTCAGGGCGGACTTACAGGAATCTCGCGGGACTTTAATCATTCGGTAACATAGCGGTAAATCGAACACCATCTTGTTTTTCTCAACGGAACTTCTGGGAAGAAACAACGCGAAGCGTTGCCTAGCAACGCAAACACTATACATATAATGCCCATGGTATCTACACGATACCCGCCCTCTAGCGCAAATCTACTAAATACGTATTTTTACCTGACCCGCGCTCCAGTAAAGTTAATTATAATAGCACTCTAGTATCTTCCTATATCGTACAATTCTTAAATCGACACCACTCAATACCTCGCTCCGCTTGGAATCGAGCAAATCCTTAATACACCTTTTCCGGCAAATCAAGCGAAGCCCAGTTTCTCCCATCAGAGGCGCGCCACATCGGTTACACCCATAACCGTGGTGCTTTGATGTCATTCGATGCCGGCGCATAACAATTTCTCGGGCGCAGCCTTGCAATAAGTTCCGGGGTAGGCGGCATTCGGGGATCGAGACCGTCATTCCAGCCGGATCTGAATAGGGTGCACGGTCTAGGCGGATGAGTCGACGACGGCGAAAGCCGCAAGTTTTGATGAAATGCATTCTGACTACCGTGGCAACGATGTAAGAAGTCTTAGGCTGCGCGCGCACACCTTGGCCGGAGGAGCGTGCACGTGCAGGAATACGCGTCCGTGTGTATGCTTGCGTACGTGTGCGTCTACGTACGACGTGCACATCCACGCGTGTGTGCGCGCGTCTGTGCATGGCTTCGCACGTGTGTGTGCGTGTGTGTGTGCGTGGCACGAGCAGAGGACAGGAATCCGGGGGGGGCGGAGGGGGGGGAGGAGAAATTCTCTCTCTTTCCAGGGCGCTTCTTCGACTTCATCCCCCATTCCGAGGGCGGTCTTCCTCTCGCAACATAATCATAGTTCGGCCAACTTCATCCTTTCGTTGCCCTCCCCATTCTACGTCAGGCATTACTCCCAGCGTTTTGTTCGTGTCTGTTGCCCCAAATGGGATGTATACCCGGTACTGGGCGGAGGCGCAGGGGGTGTTGTATATCGCGTAATTGCAGAGAGACGAGGGGGGGGGGGGCGTCAAAGCGGACGAAACTCCTTCGCGGATCTCTCTCTCTCTCTCTCTCTCTCTCTCACTCTACGTCCTTCTCTGTCTGTCTGTCGGTCTCTCTGTCTATCCGTCTTTATTTAAAGGGACTGTCGTGAGAGGAGGAGCTTGTATCGACAGCATCCACGAAGATGAATCAATGATAAGTGATGATTTTTGTGGGTATAGCAGGTGTATCCTTACATTTATTTTTTAATTTTTCATCTCGTCTTATGGACTTTCGATGTTTGGTTAAGAAACTCGATTATTTTTGCGTGGAATGGTAATGGTACTTGGCTACTTAGTGTGTAGCTGATTATTATAAACAATTGCTAAATTGTAGATTTGAATGAAATTAATAGCTAAGGTCTGATGGAGAATTGAGAATAAGCGTGTGGCTACGACCGAAATCGTTACTTTTCATTAAATAATTTCGAGCGAGATTAGGAGAAAATACTCCTCTAGAATAAACAAAGCATGCGCACTTATATATTAATTTCAATATGCAAACAGAAAGAGCTTGTATACGTACAAGACAATTGGAGAGAGAGAGAGAGACAGAGAGAGAGAGAGAGAGAGAGAGAGAGAGAGAGAGAGAGAGAGAGAGAGAAAGAAATAAACTCCAAGAAGACAAAATACCCAACATCCCCTTATTACTCAAACGCGCATAAATCGATCCTCGATAATCAAAGATATTGGAGCACAAAACCGATGGATAATCGACTGTCCAAATGCCACTTAAATGCCCACGACTCTGTAAAGACATAATCAAATATAAGTGAGTTATAAGCAAAGGTGCGCGAGCTCTATTAGAAAGTTGCCACGGAAACGCAGATCGTGCGCGAAAACTCTTGGAGCAGGGTCGCGGCATGGGGAAGCGGAGAATAAGCGGACAATATTATACTTCCTGCTGTATTATAATTCAATGCGTCCCCTCGTTGATCGATGGGAAAGGAAAACGGGGAACCAGCCCCTCCCGCGGCAACGATCTTTGGTCTGACAATAGTGCCGCGGGAATAGCCGGGGGTATACTGAAAGTACTTCGCGAAATTCACAATTCCCGATGTTTCTTGCGAGAATGAATATCTTACTCGGAAGATTTTCAAACACGGCCCGGATATCGTTCCGGCATCGATTTTCCGTTACAACAGCCAGCGGAATCCAACCAGGCAAATTTACGAATGGAAAATACCGTAAGGGTTAAGAATATTCTCCGTGCAAACATTATTCGTCTCGAATATCCGCCCTGTTCTCGACAGGTGAAACCGGCGACGTCTTGGAAAAGCTCGTCGCTGCCAATGTCAACCTATCAGACCATTAGAATTGGCCTGTCTGGTGGATTTACGCGCAAGGATCGCACTGTAATTTTTACTTCCTTCGAGTGTTATTCCGTAAAATGCGAAGTTCGGACAATCGTGCTCGAAGGTTAATCGCGATGAGGGTCTCTATGATAATATTGTACACGTACGACATAGGTTAGTGGAGAAATAAGCGGAATAAAAAGGCAGAAATAAAAAGTTTTTTTTAATATTGTCATTGATAATAAGAACAGTAATCATTTTTGCACGAAGAATAACGTATTGGATTGGTAAACCGCTATCAAGTTGTAACTACATTTACTTTTTCGATTTATGTATAAGATTCTTGCAAAAATAGACCTTAACTTATCTACTATCTACATTAAAAAAATTGGGATTACCTTGGTGTCTATGTAATAATCATTTCATTCCCCAACGTATTAATCCCATTATCCTCCGTCTGCCGTGGTTTGTATTTAAAGTTGGCGAGAAAGGCTGGCGGTACTTTTCCCCGAAATCCAGACCGAGGTTGTATATATTCCAGGCACGTAATCCATGTTTCCCTGTACATCGTGGGAGATGAATCGGGCCTCTCCTCCACGCCCATGAAAGGAGTTTTTCAGTCTGCGAAATCGCGAGGTGATAGGGTCTGTTTGTGTTTGAACAAGAAACGTTCGTATGGAAGGATCCTCCTTGTCGTCGATCTGCCTCCATTGATCTTCCTTCGAGCAGGGCCAAACCGCTCCCCGTATTGGCCTCGAACAATATTCAACCACTTGGCCAGCTTATTTTATTGTCAACGGGGGGGAAAGACAAACCGCGAGTCGGTGGTGAGGGAGTAGAAACTTTGGAATGGAAAAAGTTACGAGGCCGTGTTAAGGAATCGGAGAATTATGCGATTAAAAAAATAGCGCGCCGAGCGGAATACAGAAGTTGAAAGTTTAAACGCAAATTCGGCCCGGTCCAATTGCCGGTCCGTCAAACGCTCTTGTTTCAACCGAAACCGTTGTATTTTTATGCTTAACGCGAGCGGGACGTGACATTTAATTCGGCAGGATATTGCAAGCGCGTCCCTTTCGAAATAACGAAATTCATTCTCCGAGAGTTACAAAATAATTCCGAATAAATATTCCCCGCGTTTGTGAACGAAAGCGGGTATAAATGTGCTCTGCTCCTCATGTACCTATTTAGCGATCGACCGTACGGATGAAAATCGTCTTTAACACTGTTCCTACCAGCCATTTTCGAGACAGATTTAAGTGTATTAAATATAGCCTTAAAGAAAAAAAGGACGAAGGAAAAATGAAGATAGATTAATTTATCGATCCGCTGTGAGAAAATCATGAAAAATCACGGAAGTGACGGCGCTTCACAGTTTTACAATTTTTCAAAAAAATCACTGACCGCTCGTGGTAAGAATAGTGTTAATCCTTTGCGCTCCTATGTCGAGTGTCGCTCGATAGTGTATTTTTCTCAAACGATAATTCGCGAGTTTCATAGACCCGAATCTAATAAATCCCCGACTCTCTTGTTTGTCCCTTCCGAACAAAAACCTCTTCCGAACATTCCATCGATGGTAGGATGTATACTTTGCAATAGAACTCGAACACAAATTCGAATCCGGGTTCCTGTTCGCGAAAGAAATAGAACTCTTCGGAGCGCAAAGGGTTAAAGATTACTCTTCGATACTTTAACGAAAGAATTTCACTTATACTTGCTCTTGATTATGAATGAGAACTATATTTCTGCACTACAATAGTTTAGTTTACTCGAATATATTAATAGAACTCGAACTCAAATTCGAATCTGGGTTCCTGTTCGCAAAGGAAATAAACCTCTTCGGAGCGCAAAGGGTTAAAGATTACTCTTCGATACTTTAATGAAAGAATTTCTCTTATACTTGCTCTTGATTATGAATGAGAACTATATTTCTCTACTACTACAGTTTAGTTTACTCAAACATAAATTCGAATCTGGTTTCCTGCTCGCCAAGAAAATAAAACTCTTCGGGGCGCAAAGGGTAAAAACCACGAGAGAGACACCAACAGCTGAGCAACGAGATTATCCGTAGGCACTTACGTTCTAATATCCTCGTGCCCGCTTCAATCCTCAACATCATCTCCTGACAGAGCGACACCAGCGCCAGATACGTGTCTCTTTTGTATTTCGTTCGCCTCCCGGCTTTAGTTCGCCAAGAATTATTAGGGCTGTCGGCCTTGAACCCCGATGACGCCGCAGCGGGACGATCTCGCGTGGGCGCTATTTCTGTATTCCAGCCCGACACTTTCGACATACCTCGTAAATGTATCTTTTGTCCAGACCGAGGTGTACATTAAGGCAAACGACCTGGACGTGTATCGTATACCGGAGCGCCTATCCGCGATCTCGCGCGTACGCGCCCCACCGCTTGTTTTATGCCCGCCATTAAAACACGAGGCGCGTTATCCCAATATTCGTGACCAACTTTATTAAAACGTCTCCATCGGGCGGAGGGCGCGTTGAGTTTGGGGGTAGGCCTTCCTCCTGACACTTGGCCGTGCACGCGGCTCGCGCGAAAATAAAAAAAGGGGGGAACGAGAAAAAAAAAAAGAGGAAGAGGGAATAACTTTTGTACAAATTGTTAGCAGCGTATCGATCTTGGGGAATGGGCTCTAACGAATATTCGGTGCAATACGCGCCGTCGTTTTTCAGCGTCGAACTTTATTTGCGAATATTGAGGCCGCGTTACGGTTTTATTGATTTTCGAAATGCGGTTCGACGGAAAGGACGAGGCTGTTTTTCGGTCGATAATTGGGCCTGATTTCGGGCGTAGGCTCGTTGCCGTTGATATATATATATATATTTTTCGATATATATATATACACACAAGGTGTAAAAAAAAAGAGACGAGCATGAAAGTCGCGGGCGTGGGAAAGCCGGGGCCCGAGCGAGCCATCAATTAACACCAATTAGCGCTCATCTGCTCTAGGTACTACCAGCTACGAGCGCCGACTTTACTTTTAGCGCGAGACGGTCGACTTGACAGGGGTTTGGACACGACGTTCTTTGTACCCCGCGGACAATGCCACGGAATTTTGTCCTTCCGCGATAGAAATGTGGAACGAAAGTCGGGCTTGGATCGCAAGGAAGGTGCGACGGAATGTTTTTGAAAAAACACTGGCACTCGATACCTCCTGCACGATTTGCTAATCGTAAAGAATATCTTATAGCAGTGGCTAAAATTGGAATTATAATATGGTTTTTCTACGCTGAAATGAGATATCGAAGGAAAAGAAAAAATAATACGCGTTATAAAAAAAGCTTATCGATGCGGAGAGAGCATGAACTAAATATTATATAAGAAATGAATGTGAAGTTGGATCGGTGTGTATTTATTAATTGGTATTTTTTGTAGATAAATTGATTTTCTTGAAATATCTTTAATTGTTCGTGTATCTTGATATTTTTACGGAGGGTTACAGTTTGCGAAGGTTTCAGAAACTGTGTCGTACTTTCCAAACACGCTACCTGCCTCTTTGGACAAAGACGAAAATGTGTTTTGTGCGGATGGAGGATCGGAGATGGTGGACTGTTTTTAAATGTCAGAGAAATTAGTAGATAGTGAAGTGGAAACTAGGTTTCAATTATAATGAAAGCGTAGCAGAGTCAGAAGAAAGTGTTGAAAAATTCTTATCGTAAAAAGTGCCGCTAAATGCATAAATTTCTAGCATTACTCTAAAATCACAAAAAATTATAAAAACATGCTTACTTCTAATAAAACAATCCCTCGATCCTTCATTTTAGAGATTTAGAAAATTGGAAGTACAATAAATACCAATCCTGAAACTTTTCCTGTAAATAAATATAGGAATTACGAGATTATACTTAAATTAGATAAGACTATGATAAAATGTCGAATGAAAAAAGGGTTTCTTTATTTTCGATCTCTATTTAATTATTATTCCACTCGGGCACTTTCTCTGCTTTGAAAGTATTGAACTACTTTCGGAAATGATTGACCATTGACTTGCCATTAACTGTGTTATTTAAACGTTTGGATCGCCAAGAGAAAATCTCTTGCTAATTCCAAATCGGCAGTTGAGTCACGATCGGGCAGTTAAGCAAGTACACGATGCCAAAAGCAGAAAACGAAGCACAAGGGGAAGTAATGTTCTTACATATCGAAGTAAAGCTAGCAGTCAAGGTCCCTCGAATTTTCTCACGTATGACGATAGAATTGCCAATACGGAATTTAGGTTTAGGAAAAACTACTTTTTATTAAACATTATATATTTCCACTATATACATTATTAGAATAGAATTTTGTACAAATAGCACGAATATCTTAATAAGAATATAATCGAGACAAAAAAAAGGTGTCTGCAAATTTATTTAGAAACCATATATACGAAAATATATTTTCACTCAATAGAAGAAACCTACATAAATGTACATAATACTTTAATATCTCAACTTTGAGCTTACACATACTGAACTGTCAAATACATGTATATTATTCAAATTCGCGAATATTTCATTTTCGATACCTTATCGAACACTTAATTTCTATTCCGTTCGTATTTAAGAAAAAAAACTCTCAAGAAAATATTATAAAATATATTTAAAAATTAAAAAATTGAAACTAAAAAACATATAGGACAAGCAAGAAGCAATTTTGATAGAAAACACAGGTCTGTAATTAAAAATTGTAAATTTTTTATCGATTCATAAAGTATACAGTATACGATTATATATGGAATAGCATATGAGATAGACGGCCTCCACGGCCATGCTGACACACGCGCCTCCTTTTGATGAAAATTGCCAAGCTCGCGTGAATTTTGGGATACCCCCTATCTTAAAAAATTATATGACAGATATCATAATACCCATATACAGCGCCATACTCGAGGGTAAATTCGAGAAGCGCAAGCAATATCGAAAAAACCGCTTTGTCGGTATTCAGTCGTTCTCCCGCGCGGAGCGTGCTTCTAATTAAAAAAATCCAAAGGCCAGGTCCGGCTCCACGAAAGTGCTCTCTCATTGTCTACCTTTGAGAATCTTCAAGTTCATTAAACCTACGCACACGCGCGAACGCGTGAGACACCGAAGCGCGGCGGTGATCTTTTTTTTACGAGACCGGTTCCATCAGGAACACTTCCAGCTTTCTACCATCGGCCCGACTCCCGGGTATCCCTTTGGGTCCCACTGCATCCATACGAACAGATAACCGTGTCTTCCGCGGCAGTCCGATTGGAATTTATTTATTGCATTAGCCGAGCGTCACTCACGGCCCTTGATTGGTGGTACCAATCAGGTTCGCTGTTACAACGACCAGAAGGCCCCCGATGAGAGATCGGGCGGTAGACCGTGGAATGGAAAATGCGATACGTTCTGAAAGTAATGGAAAAAAAAAAAACACCCGTGACTATTCGCTATAAGCGTCTCTATTATATACTAGGTTGTTCAGTAAGTTTGCGGAGGGAAAATCAGAAGGTGAATTTATAATTGTAAGAGTAGCTTTAAAAGTTAGAGTTGAAACTAAAGTTTTGAACTGAAGTTTTTCAGTTTACTAGAATATAAGATTTTACACTAGAGTTTTAAACTAAAGACTTTAAAAGTTAAAAATGCACCAAATGTTGCTAACAAAGTCGTATTCGAGTGTCTTTCTGTTACATTGTTAGCGAATGCGACACCCACTGTGTACACAGCTTTTTCAAATTCAAAACTTTATTTAAAATATTGCAAAAAAGTTTTCAAATTTTGGTTGAGCTTCTTATGAAACATGAAGTATTGAAATGACATCGAAGTTTTAATTCTACTGTTCACGAATAGACGGCGCTCCGCGAACTTATTAAACAACCTAGGACAATGACCAGCGTCCGTAGACGGAAATGAATCGCAAGACTGTTGATTATTGTGTACGCGATTTGATTAAACACGATACTCGATTTAGCGCTGATTTATAAAAATATGTGTAAAAACGCTCGCGAGCAAAGCGACTTTTTGCAGGAAGGGAAGCCGTCTCAGTATTGGTTGGTCGGTGGATAAAATGCAGGAAGTGGATAATTGTTGGAGGCACGAGTTATGTCCATCAAATGTTGAAAATAGCTAATTACCTTACACATCAATTACGCATATTTGAAGCAGACTATAAAAACAAGGCACTCCATAAAATACGAATGTTAATAAAAAGATACAAGCGACAACTAATAACTGCCATTAACGCCTCGTTCGCCTGATTCTTTAATGTCATCGATGCTGAAGAATTAAGCAAAACCTAGGCGGTCATTGTATTCACCGATAAAGCAATATAAAGTTCAACCATACAATATCTACACGATCATTATCAAAATTGATTTCTACAAACACCTTCGAAACCCATCTCAAATCAAATTGAATATTACCATGTATTCGATGAATACAACTTTTGCCTAAATAAAATAACGTTGAATCGAATGAAATTTCGATCCAATTAAATTCGAATATTACAAAGTATTTGATACAGAAAGTGGATAATTGCGATAAACCTGAACGACGTGTATTTAAAGCAGAGAACAGTTAACTGTTATAGAGCAGGCTCTGGATATAGCCCAGGGAGTGTGAAGCGCAAAGCATTCCAGGAGTAATGAAAAGCTACCCGTGTAAACTGATATGTGCGCTATAAGCATCTCGATCGGCCGATCGTGTACGATCACCGGCAACGATAGTCAAAAATAATGCAGGCGTCGGCTAATTGTTATAGGCAAGGATTATGTGTACTTAATGCGGAAGGGGCTAATTATCGTAGGCAGGACTGGCGTGTGTTTAAAGCGGCAGACGGCTAATTGTTATAGACCTGGATTATGCGTATTTAAAGCAGGAACGGTCGAGGTGTTATAGACCAGAATACTCCACGGAATTGTGCTGCAGACCGAGGATATGTAATATACGAAACACTCTGAGTGCAAGGCAACGATATCTGGATCGACCAATCCTATACGATCAACCGCTCCGATAGTTGAAAACGAAGCGAGTTAATTGTTATAGGCAACGATTATATGTATACGACGCAGAAAACGGCTAATTGTTATGAACGGGGATTGTGCGAATACAACGTGAAAGACGACGAAGTATTATAAATACTCTTGGGGATTAGATCGTATAGGGTTGACAAGTAAGCAATTGCGGATTTGCGATTGCAGTTTTCAACCAACGATAAATAGAAGCTACGCAAACGAACGTCACGATTTTTGATAACCGAATTACAATCGAAGTATAAAATGTGAAAACAATATTATGCAATTACGTACTTGCCAACCCAACAGATTGAAGAGTGTAAAATATGAAACATTCTGAAGGTAAGGCAAACATAGCCGATTAAGCTAAAAATAATCTTGATCAACCAATCTTACAAAGTTGTATTAAAAATAGGAGAATATGTCTTCGTAATGAAACTATGCTCGATGTACAGATAATACTTTTAAGATATCATTAAACTCGCTTATAGTAGACACAAGTAGTGGTGCGCTAGAAAAGGTAGGTAATATTTTTATACTGGTAGGTAATATTTTTATAGAATTAGAAGTTCGACGAATAGAACACTAAACGAAGGAACTTAATTTGAAATTCAGTTATGTACACAGATAAATTGCAGAACCCTTTGCGCGTAATATCTTTCATGACGCGTAAACTCTTTCATGCCTAATGTTAATGAAAATAATATGATTCTTCGCGATAATCATGTACCTAATTACAAACTGGATTAGATAGTGCAAACGTGAATGGAAACTGACGATCTTATCGCGTAATATGCACCGCCATGGAGAGTCAGGAAGCGGTGCATAAATTTGCGAAAGCCCAGCACGAAAGGTTCCACTTAGGGCCGTGACCGCACAAGGAATTATTCAAGCTGGGCAAGGGTTAATTGCTGCCTTCATCAAACCACCTCCCTTCCTCTTTCAAACGGGCCCTAGACGCATGTGACATCACTGTTCCGTATTCAATTCGACGTTAGCTGCCACGTAATAACCAGAAGTGTCGGAATTAGACGGACGTACCGGAGATCCGCTTGGATCTCGCGGAAAATAACGTTTTTCCAACAATATCCGTGATTCTTGCTTGACGATCTCGAGCTGTACTGTTGCTTTTTAACACGTCCTCCGTTACATTCAAGTCGAACAAATATTTTAAGGAGCCGCGGATCACACTTCTTTTTCGGTGGTTGTTTTTTCAACGTTCTGATTCATGTTTAATTATTTCAAAGCTTTCAATTGCGAATCGTAGATATGGATTGTCCATCGGAATAATCTTTAAATGTAACGACACATTAACTCATTATATGCCAAAGCCAAGTGCAAACCTAAAAAATCCACTAATTAATTCATTTCTTTCAGCAGTAAGCTGATTAGAGAAAAAATATTTTTATTGAGGTTTATTATTTTACCATGTTTATGACGCTTTATTATTTTACCATGTTTACACAATGATAAGGGTACTTTGTCGGGTTGTAAGTTTTTCAAAGAGACATGTCTAGTGGACAGTTTGTATTTCTACAAGAAAAGCGTAAATCATATAACGACAGATGCTGAAAGATATAATCGGCCGTCGTAATATACGAACTGACCTGCCGAGTGACCGTAGTTACTTTGAATTCTAAAATTTTCACGTCTATTACGTAGAGAAGAAAATAAAATAACGTAAACTACAGAGTTAAATATCTTAGAATTACGAGAGTCAGCAAAATCAAATTACGAGAGTCAACAAATCTAAACTTAATAAAAATATAACCGAGAAGAAGTAAAAAGGTAAAAAAATGTTTGGATTTGTTGTTAACCACAAGTTTGATAAGGAACGCGCTGAGCCATTTGAAACGTCGCTTTTTGAATAAATATTTATTTAAAAAAGGCTCTTTACCCAAATGAAACGTTTCTTCGACCTTATCACAATACTGTTTCTGCCGCATTCAATTACTTTGTCATTATTATTATTTCATCATTATTATTCGATCAAATGAATTTATTTTCTTCTCTGTCCATATCTTCTTTCAATATAAACACTATACCTGTCTATGTTAAAGTTCTAGCGCTGTTTTCCGATATTCCAATCTAACGTTAACGTTTCACTTGCAGAGACAATTCACGCTGATCCTGCAAGCCAGGGATGAGGCAAGCGCGGGCGTGATCGAGGAAGCGAGTTACAGCGGAATCGTTCTACCGGGGCCCACGTGGCACACTCTCAATCATCAGGGCAGAAATGCCCACTTGGCGTATCGTGTGCGCGTACAATGCGCGGATCATTACTACAACGCGACATGCACGAAATTCTGCCGCCCCAGGAACGACATATTCGGCCACTACACCTGCGATGAGAACGGGGATAAGGTGTGCATACAAGGATGGAAAGGCGCCGACTGCGAAACAGGTAGGCAAAACCCGATAAGGCTCGAGTCCTTGATCTTTCATCCATACTAGTTAGCATCGATCCGTTCATTGGACGTAACAGTAACACCGCTTGGGATTCTTCAGGCTTTCGCGACTCAATAAGACATTTCTCTTGATTTTCTTTTTTTGCGTGTGTTAGAAAAGAAGAATATTTAAGGTCCATGATAAATTAATACAATGAAGAAAGTTGGATAATAAGAAAAATAAATGTAATTCGCCTTAGATTATAATATCTCGACGTTGTAAGGCAAGTCTGGTATGTAAATGTATACTACGATACGTATGCATAACGTAAACATTTTTATAATGCAGTTACTCTGATACGCGCGACTTGTAATATTACTTAATTATTATTACTTAATAATTATTATATCGTGTTTGACGATAAATGTGAGATAATATCGAACAGGACGTTAAAAATAATTGTCAACATTATTATGTTCAATGGAGAAAATTTCTGAAGACACGATTGTCGAGCATGCGCGTAAAAAGCGTAACCGAAAAGAATTACGAATTATTCTTGGCAATCCCGGTTAGCCTAAATCCTGACCACTTATATCTCCGACCAATGAATTACAACGCCTTTTCATTCAAAGCTTGCTGCTTAATCGGAACAAACGCGATTGCAAGGGAACAGAATGCAATTTGTCGCAAGATCAACGAGATATAAATATTGCCGACGATACGCAGCGGTAAACTCATGAGTAACCAGACTCTCTTCTTCTTAGTCATACCTTATAAGTCATAATACGGCCATGGATACAACTCTTTCTTGCCGTTCCATTCGGTAATCCCTTCTCCGCAAGAAATTGCCGATGTACCTCTGCTTGAATTACTTCGAGAATACCGTGTTTAATATTGCTGCCGATTAATCCTGCCCTCCAGCGCCTACCGTTCGAAGGCCCGAAGGCTAGCAGCCCCGGCAGTGCTATTAATTTTTCCTGAATGCTACATGACAGGCAAAGAATAAAATATTTCCATGTCCATGTAAATGCGCTCCCAGTTTTTTGCCATAGTTTTTACACCAAGCGTAACCTCGGAGGATACTCAAGGTAGGCCGTCTCTAGCTTCGCAAATTGCTCGTTACCTTGTCACGTTTTTTTTTCTCCAATGCTCTCCATTAACGGTTGGTACAAAAATCTCGTTGATATCACGGACCACCTCGTTCTTCCACGTAACACAACGCTATATCGCTTAATCCTCGATCCTCAATATGTTAACCTCCTTTCTTTATCAATATAACAGCATATGCGCTTATGCTCAATAAGTAGTACCGTTTGTATTGTGCACTGCCTTGATTGTAGGTAAATTGATCATAATTGAGGAATTTGATTTGGAATTTGAAGTAACGATTTATATTCCATGATGTATAATAAAAAAGTTCGACATCCTGAGATTCTGCTAAATTTCATAAGGCTTAAGAAGCGGCCTTAATGATCGATGGCATTATTATGCTTCTTGGCGATACATGGTCTTTAAGATTTTTTTGTACAGCTGAAGACTCGTAGGACATTATTGATTATGGTTGCCAACGATCAGTGACAAAAATCATTTTCTAGCTCGTGTTTCTTCCGGTACTTTTTTGCGCGAGTAATCAATTATTGTTACCCGCGAAGGTGTAAGAACGGCACTTTTAAATGGATCTGCGTCGAGTGTTGAACTCCAATGGGGCTCGAGGAATAAAATTGTGTCGAAGAAAATAATTCATGTTTCGACATGTTTTGAACAATATAGCAAACAAGTGGCACACGACCAGCAGTTTCATGTACCTTATACGCATTTAATTGAAATGCATATCGGCTCGCTCGTGCACTTCGATACAAATCAAGGAGTCAAAGTTCGAATAATACACACAAATCAGTACCTCGTCACTGATATTATCACTTTCATTAGCTACAAAAATATATTTAACAGATAAATACGCTTAACCCAATTTTCCTACCGTAATATCAACAAAGACGCTATCGCCGCTTCTATAATTTATTAAATATACTGCCCGAAAAATCCATGCATTACGCTTTCTCTTCTGTATCGTGAAACGAGACAAACGTAGCTCCAAGTTCTGCTATTTATTGTACATAAATCAGTTTGATTATAAATAATTTGCGTACAGCATGGAATATATATAAGTTGACAAATAAGTAATTCCGAATTTCACTGTCGGATGATTTTGGTAACATTTTTAGGTATATTTACGTACTCGAAAAGTGAAACCAACGATGGTAAAAGAATGTTGTCGTTCAATTGCGTAGCTCTTATTTATTATTGGTTGGAAAGTAAGATCACAAATCCGCAATTATTTATTTGCCAACCCAATATATTTGACATAAAAGGAAATGCAAATGGATAATTTTCATTGGTGCAGTGCGAAGGCAATAGCAAGGACTGTGGCGAGCGTTTATAATGGGTCGGAAAACAGTGTCCCAAGGAACGTTTCCACGGTAAAAACGTATCTCCGTCGCAAGAAGCGGAGGGCGCCGCTTTTGTTATTCTTATTATCTCGTTACGTATGCAACGAAGCGTCGCGCAAGGCCTTTGGCGACATCGACGGCTAAACGATTCCCTCCCGCTCGCCTTTTTTTGCTCGCCTCTCGCGCCGAAGGAATAATTAATCGATCCTCGAGGCGTGAAATCTCGCGGGGAGCGACCAGACGACTCATAACGCGCGACGTCCTCTTCGATTTTCTCACGGACTTGATGACCCAACAAATCACACGCTTATACGATCTACGCTATCAGTCCAAAACTCCTCGAAGTGTCTGACAAATGTTAGATAAAAGCACCGGTAGTTGACACTGTACCAGTACGCGATACTTTTTTAAAAGAAAGTAAATAAATAAGGGAAGCACAAGCTGGAATACATGAAACGTTATTAATCTATATTGCGTCGCTTTTCAGCGGCTTATTTGAGAAATACTGTGCATAGTTCGCCATTGAAAAGTGTGATAAAGATCGATTAATCAAACCTGTGCGCGACTGTTACTATTTTTGCGTATTTCCTTATATAAACCGCTTGGTTAAAACTTAGTTAAAATGTATTATTGCAAGGTTGTATCATTTATATTACCAAGGCTAGTTAATTAATTGGTTTTTCTCATTATCTCATCTACTGCAATTAAAGAATATCAACCACTACATTTTTTATTTTGGCTAGGTATCAACTATTGAATTCAATTTCACTTCTAGAAAGAAAAAAATTTGTTTATAACCTCTGAGGAATGAATACTTGTCACAATACTTGTCGCAACTTATCTTAAATTATGTAAACGAACAGGCAAAAAATTTCTCAAAGTATTAACAACCGATACCTTTACCTTAGTTTCCTTCATTACTTTACTATGCAGATTTGCTAGTATATGCAAGTACGTTGTTGTTGTTAAACAACATACACATTGTTTAGAAACAGAGTAATGTTGAAAAAATGTCTTATTATGTGGTTAACAGTTTTTTTTTTTAATTTGACGGATGCCCGAATATTTATAAAAGACAGTCTTAACTACCGGCCAAAAGTTCGTGATCATTCATACCAGGACGAGGAATTTCAGCAATCTTTCACGAGGAAGATACGAAATCACTAAACACGCATGAAAGGGGTAACGCAGGTCTTAGTCTATCTTCGAACTCCTGCTTGTAATCAGTCCCTACTGTGTACCATAAAAAAATCTAAAACACATCTAATTTTGAAGAAAGTGAATAATAAGAAATCAGCGTTGACATCGATCACAACAAAATGCAAAATACACAGTTTTTGCAACTCACTGCCGACATTTTCCATTACTAAGCATGATGTGCATCGAAGATCTTATGGATCGTAAGAACGAGGGCGGTCTGGAAATTTTCGAAAATGACCGACAAGGATAGGACCAATACGCATGGCGATAAGACGGGAGGCGGAAGTAACGATTAAGCAGAGAAGAAAGAGCTGTTATATTAGCCAGCGCAGCATTGTACGGCAGGGCCTGGCGTGATGTCGCTACCTTTGTGCGATCGTACGACATGTGTCTAACGTCCGCCCATTGAGGCACGCTTCGAGATAATTCGTATGTTTTACGATCCAGTAAGGCCGTGGCCCCTCGTCCCTGGTCCAGGTTTTTGCATCCCAAAACGTTAGGAAGAGCGCCACTTTCTAACCTGATAGTTCGGAACCATTTCCTCCATTTCACTGCCCCACGACAGTTTGCGTATTAATCCATTATTTACCATTGGCTCTCTTTTGAGAAGCTTGTTCTTTATTTATTCCTACTTAAGTAGTGGAACTTTTAGTTTTGATTGTTGTTACTGAATGCTATACCGACTGCTGTAAAAGTTACAAACTTGATAAAAATATTTTTCTCTAATTAGCTTACTGTGGACAAGGGATTAATTAGTAGATTATTTAGGTTTGTACTTGGTATAATGGATTAAAACAGGATTACCAATTATTCTGAAAATGCCAAGTTATTGGGTAGTGGGATAAGTAAGTTTAGTTCTGCTTCAGTATCGTGTGCGGTTACAATGGAACTTTTTTGAACGTTTACGATCCAATATACGTAGGTATAAATATACATATAAGAAAGCGATGATTTTGTATTCAATGTCAATGCGAAGAAATTAAATTTAGTTACATGTAGTGCACATAACTGCATTTCCAAAATTCAGTGTATATAATACTTTTTTGTATGATATAACTGTGCAAACATCTAATTTACTTTACACTGTTGCTATTTTGAGGGTGAATCTTAATTGTTTAAATGCCGTGGATATGATGCAATTATCCGAAAGCGCCTTAGTGCTTAAAAAATCAAATGACGTGGTGTATATATTCTACATTATGACAACATAAATCTTTTTGGTGCTATTGATATTTTTGCGCGTGAATATTAATTCAGTGCTCTTTAAAGAAATTAAACTTTTATTTATAAAAAAATGTGATATTGTAATACGATTACGACTACGATACAAATAGTAATGTACTGCGTCAATCATGAATATATTCGCTATTATTTTCTACGTCCTTTCACCGCCATTTGGATTATCCAAAATATTGTGAAGATCTTTATACACGAGACATTGTCGCGATTGATTCAGTACAGACACATAGTTATAATGCGCACATTTAATATTTAAGTGGCCCATAGTGCTTTGCGCATCAATAACACGTCCGTTACCACGCGCTGCATATGTATAGCGAATCCAGTCTTGTACGAGTTTAGATCTCCGGCTACGTTTTGCATAGATACCATCCGCTTGCAGTTTCCTCGAACCAAAAGTAAATAATGTCAGGAGAAATTCCCAATGTTTCAGGATGAAAGTTAACCATTCAGCAGCGTCTCCTCTTAATTTTTCAAAAAGAAATCCTATGGTCTGATCGTATATGCACTCGGCTTTCCTTGACACTCTGAACTTTAAGAATCTGCCATTCGATCTTAAAGATCGTCCTCCGTGGCGCTTCGAAAATCCACGATGATCGCCCACAAATTGGGGTTAAAAGGAAGATGATAATTGCAAAAGGAGGTGGATCGAAAACCAATACAAGGCGGATTACTTCGTCGTTCGTCGCAAAACGGGGTCACCTTCTTTCGCCATTAAAGGACGCTTATTCGAGATTTTTGAAGATGCAGGAAGATTATATTAATACCTTAGGCATGTTCTACTTATATATTAAAAGTGAGCGAACCCAATTAGGGCCTATCGGTGGAAATCGTGTACTCGTGAGAGGACGAGCAAGCTGGCTCCAAGGAGGAGAGAACTGGCTCCGACATTTTTATCCCTCTGTGAAAGGTCAATACGAGAATTTCACTCGTGCATCGTCTTCACACGAGAGCTCCGTGAGCACATCCCGTCGCCGTTCTGCGCCAGGAGTAAAATCCCTTCGGCCATACCACATATTCCATTACACCTGACCCCCTTTTCCTGGCGGAAAAATCCCACTCGGCGTAGAGATTTATCATCCGACTAGAATAAAACTGATAATATCTGCTGGACGGTGATATAAATGCAGGAACGTTGCATTCCGATTGCTGCATCCATCGCGCGGCTCGCAACACAAGGGAATATTCGGAGAAAGAAGCACGGAGCCTGTTGCACGATGTACTCCTTATCGTGAACCTTCAAAATCCGCCACGAGTTAGCGTAATATGTGCCAGGTTGGTTAAGAAGTGCACGGAAGGAAAGACAAAAAACGAATTGATAGTTGTAAAAATGACTTTAAAGGTCAACTACTTCAAACTGAAAGGACTTTATAAGTTGAACACGCTCGAAATATTGCCGACAAAGTAGTATTTAAATGTATTTTTGGTATCCATTGCGCACACAGCCTTTTAATAAGTTTTATTAATGAATTATTTTTATTTATTTAATAAATTTAATAATTGTGTAATAAGTTCGCGGAACAGAAAGCAAAACACGAATTCATAGTTGTAAAAATCACTTAAAAAATCAAAGACTTTAAACTGAAAACACTTTACAGGTTAGAAATGTTCAAAATGTTGCCGACAAAGTTGTATTCAAATGTGTCTTTTTTAACCCACCGCGATTAAAACGTTTTGAAACCCAAAGCTTTGTTTAAAACATTGCAAAAAAATGTTAAAACTGCTTGAGTTTCTTATAAAATATGAAACATTAAAATGACGTCGAAATTTTAGTTCTACTCCTCGCGAATAGGCGGTGCTCCGCGAACTTATTGAACAAGCCTAGTACTTTCATTTCGTAGCATCGCTCTCGGCGATTTCCCTGTTAAAAAGTGAACAGCACGAAAGCTGTGACATTTATGGAAATGAGTTACTCAAATCACCTGACACCCTGGCAGGGGTTTTGGTATAAGGAAAAAGGGTGAAGAAATGGGGACAAGCAATTACGGTTACACGGCATTAGATTTATAGTTCGTAAAATACGAAACCACCTGAGATCGTGCGGTTTAAGACGTTATAAACCAAAGGTCGGCTGATTGGCATCAAACCATACACGTAGCCCAATCAACATTCGACTTGCCTTATCGACTTGACGTCGCTACCGGCGTGCTTTTTCACTTCTCACTTGCACTTCTCACCTGCAATCAATTCCAATACCGCGAAAGAGTATCGTAATGGACAAAATTACCGATCGTCATCCACGGTTCGTTTCTTCCAGCACCTGTTGCACTTATCGATTAACTCTCTGGGGCGCGGTGGGATTAAAAAAGGCCAACCTTTTTGATGCACGATAATGTATGGTGGGACATTTTCAGGCCCACCTCGAGATATTGCAATAGCTGCATGCGCAATAGATTTATATCTAGTCTTACTTGTAATTTGAGATTAATTGAATTATTATTATTTTTTTATTACGTATACAACTTTACTTCCGTCGTGTGTCAGCGATGGACAGTACTTTGAATCATAAATGTATAACCAGTTTTTTACAATAAGGTTGCAATTTCGAACCGTTTAAAAGAAAAAAACCAGTAAAAGCAAAGTTGTACACCTAATATGTTTTCTTGTGATATAATTCCTTCGTGAATAAAAACATAGCAATCTTCATTAATTTAAAACGCGATTGAATGTCTCTGCAACATGGGTCTATTTTATTTTCTAAATGCCTGCGCCCCGAAGGGTAAAAAGTTCCCCGGGAAAAGTACACCGGCCGTTTACGAGGATGAATCGCGCAAGTTCATTTGCCTACCGTCGGTGTATTAATCAAAACCCATACCAGGGAATAGTCGCGGCTATTTCACCCGGAATTGATGGTTTCCGAACTACGAAACTGCCGCGTCGTCGCGGCCTCTCCGCTGGACAGTTGTAAACCGCGGCGCTGCTGATTGGCTCGATTCTGCTCGCATGTGCAACACGATCGAACGATCAGCCCCGAGCGGATGCACCGGGCGACAAGAAAAGCTCGTCGCGGATGCACCGTCATTTGGGACCTTGAGCATCCCGCTGTAGTCGTATAAATATCCGTAAATGTCCGTTGTCCGGTGCAGACGGGGAGGCAAGACTATTAATCATTAAGGATGCTGGGAGGCGCGCATCTATACCCAGATACGTGCGGGAATACACGGAGGTACATACGACTCCATTTACATATTCATATTCGCCGCGCACTTTTGCGCGTCAAAAGCTGGGTACGATGTAAGGAGAAGCGTGAAAGCTCGACGTGGCCAAGCGGCAGCTTGGAGGAGAAAGTAGCTAGGAGGTCGTAGGAAACTCCGGGATTTGATGCGGGACGAAATTTCCACGCTCCTTTCGCGCAAGGCTGTGGATCGGTTAAAAATGTGTAAACAAGCGATTAATAAACAGAAGACGGAAATCCTTTCTGGTAACGATTACGTGCCGGGTAACCATGCTATATGGCTTCCTCGTACACTTTGCATTTTTTAACGGGCAATTAAGGAACGATTCACGTATAAAGAGATTACATTGTGCGGGCGCGTATGTGAGTGAGTACGTACGCTCTTTGGCAGTGCCTGTGTGCGTGACGTAACGGTAAAGAGTTGGTACACCGGTTAAAAGTTTGAGGGATACGTACACGCGTGTCTCTCGGCGTGAGTTTTCGTTTCACGGTCGGAGGGATAATCCTTCTCTCTGTCACTTCTCATCTGTCTTTCTGTCCCCCCGGCTAATTGAGTTGCTCGGCCCCGGCGAGATCTTCGTCACGTTCTCTTTTTTTTTTTCCTCCCCGCGGGAACAAAATCGTCGTTTCCTAAGGTACGGTACCTCGACCGGACGAAATTGGATTTCGTCATTTCGCCACCTGTACGGGAAGGCATACCTGTTGCTTCGTTCAATGGAGATACATGAAACGTCCATAATCGCATAATCCTCTCCGTGGGCACGCACTGAAGGTTCTACGACTTCGTAGCCGTACCTGTGGCCTCCATCGTCGTTTAAGCACCTCCATTAACCCTTTGGGACCGAAAGCTGCCGAGTTAGCGGCGTCATAAGTCAGAATTAAAAGTCACAACACCTTGGAATATTGGAAATGACGGCTAAAAGTTGAATTTCCTGAGCTCTTTGGAACGGATTTAGTAAATAAATGTTATCAAATTAGCTGTATCGTAAATAAAAACGTATGTTCTTAAATGATTAATATTATAAGTCACATTGTGAAATAAAATGTTGGAAATTGGCGGCATCGCAAATCGATATTAAAATGAAATTGTACGTAATTAGCAACATCGCGAAATACAGTTAAAAGCCGTATGCAAAAAAATTTTTTAATTTAAAACACATGCCTAACTGTCAAAGGTTTCGTGTTATAGGGCCCACAAATTAGACTTAACGATTTAATGTGCTACTCTAATGGCATAGTAAATGACATATAAACATAAGACACTGCCTATAAATTATATCTCGAAGTTTTTCTAAAAGTGTTGAAATATTAGCACATAACTTGATATTCACTCATAATAATACTTGACAATTTAGCTTATGCTTTTCAAACCAATACTCTATATCTTTAAAAGAGAGTAATCTTGCATAAACAAATATACATTTACACAACAATTTCTAGACCACCTTCGAATTATCCATTACAAAAATGATCACTCCACGCGTGTAATGACCAATTACCCAAACAATTCCTGTTAAACATTCTGGTCAGTATACCGCAAAAAACGCGTTTCCTCATCGACACCCTCAAATCTCGCGCGAAAAATATCGAGATTGCCTCGCCCGTTTCCGCTAAACCTAAATCCACCCTTGCGGTTACGTTTTACATGATACAGATATAACAGTATCATCGTAATGTGGTCTTGAAGAGGAGCATCGAAAGGAGAGAACAAGTTTTTACCGGTTCATTCTACTCATTTACCCCACAATAAGCAACATTTAGTTACATTTATATACTGAGTTCAATCCGGACCACAATTGAGAACTCTCTTCCCAGGACCATACCGTTCTCTATTATCAATATTCGACACAGAAACAGGCAATAGAAATTACGCATAACCGACTCATTTCACTAAATTCCTTCTATTATGGCCGCCTGAACAATTCACAATCCATGTGGTGCGTAACTTTAATTAATTTTAGCTTGAAAAGGACTCCACAAGAGCGTGGAAACGTCGCTTTTATTAACGAACAAGCGCACTCTTCTAGAACGATGACCAGTAGATCGACGGAATGTTAACAAACCAATCACTTAATTACTAGATCAAGGAAAAGTGCATAATTAATTTTCAATAATAGTAGGTACTATACAATCAGATATGTCCGTACAAAAAAACATACCGAAGTAATAATCACAAAAAAATAAGAGGGGTTGAAATAAACGATTAGATCTATACCTGTAGAGATATCACGCCATGCCGCCTGTATGACGGCATTCGATTTTCTTGGAACATTTATAATATCACGAATATAGCGGCATTCGTTCGCTAAAGATTAATAACTGATCTAAATCCACTCTTTTTCCAGCGGTTTGCAAGGAAGGCTGCCACCCTGTGCATGGCCACTGCAACGTCAGCGGCGAGTGTACATGCCGGCACGGATGGCGTGGCGAGCTGTGCGACCAATGCACGCCCTATCCCGGCTGCAAGCACGGCTACTGCAACGGCTCCAGCTGGCAGTGCATATGCGACACCAACTGGGGCGGAATACTCTGCGACCAGGATCTGAACTACTGCGGGACCCACGAGCCGTGCCAGAACGGCGGTACCTGCGAGAACACAGCGCCGGACCAGTACAGGTGTACGTGCCCCGAAGGCTTCTCCGGGCCGACCTGCGAGAAGGTCGACAATCCGTGCGCCTCGAACCCCTGCAGCAATGGTGCCACGTGCAGGGAATTGGGCGAGAGCGCGCACTGCGAGTGCGCGCCAGGTTTTACCGGACCTTACTGCGCCACCGACGTGGACGAGTGCGCCTCGCAGCCTTGCCAGAACGGCGGTACCTGCATCGATGGGAAGAATGGATTCGTGTGCAACTGTCCGTCCTCCTGGCAAGGATTGCTCTGCCAGTTCGATGTCGATGAGTGCGGCCTCAAGGAGTCGCCCTGCAAGAATTCGGTGACGTGCGTCAACCTGGCGGGCGATTACAGGTGGGTCTGAGGGATGAATGGCAGATTGGTGTTTTTTAGGGGACGATGTTGGAATAGACTTTGAATCGTATAATTTGTCCTTATCGAGATGTAGGATGTTGATGGTGGACTGGATTATTTTAGGGTCACGCGTAAGATGTTTAGAGAAAGACGATTGTTTTATGGATATGGTAATGAGTGTGATGTAAAAATGGGGATCAAAGAGCACATGGTGTTGCGGATATTAGAGGGTTTTAGTTAAATGGATATGGTTGATTTTAATTATCGGATGAAGGCTTGTAATTTGTGTACATTTGAATTGTATGTAAACATGAATACGTATTTTTAGTTTGAAACAAAGAGTTCCGCGAAAGTTCATTATAATCTTATAAGTTGGGCGATTAGACGACATTTACTTGAATGCTGTATGAAATATTATATTATTACACGATTTCGGATAGACCAATAACGACCTGGCTCACAATGCCGATTGTAAAATAACGCCATTCTGAATAAAAAGACGAAAAAACCAGAGTAATGTCCGTAATTCACGAGCCACGTTAAACCTCCGCGCAGAGCTCACGTACAAACAACCGGTGCTTTGGCTTAAAAGCTAATTACCGGCGTGAAATACGCACATTCCCGAGGACATAACGCAGCCTACGCTCCGTTTTACGGCCGTTTTCCATAACCGGAGTTTCTTTTCTCACAAATTAACGACCGTTCATCCTAAACCTCTTAACGCCCGTCATTCGTTATCCCAGATGCCGATGCAGAAGCGGTTTCACGGGTAAGAACTGCACGAAGAACATAAACGACTGCATAGGCCAGTGCCAGCACGGCGCCCTCTGCATAGACCTGGTGGACGACTATCACTGCAGCTGCACCGCCGGTTATTCTGGCAAAGACTGCGACGTCGACATCGACGAGTGCGCCTCGAATCCCTGCCAGAACGGCGGAGAGTGCAGGGACCTCGTTAACGCGTACGAATGCGTCTGCCCCGTTGGCTTCACCGGTTACCAATGCGAGATCGACAGGGACCACTGCAGTCCGAATCCCTGCAGGAATTCGGCGCCCTGCTTCAACACCCAGACGGATTATTACTGCCACTGCCCAGAACAGTGGCAGGGTAAGAACTGTACGGAGCCAGCGTCTCACAATCCGCAATTGGGGGTCACCGATGAGGAGATCGGCTGCGGCAGCGAAGGTACACCGTGCGGAGGCAGGGGAAGGTGTACAGGCGGCAGATGCATCTGTGATCCTGGTTACACGGGGATGCACTGTCACGAGAACATCAACGACTGCCGTGGAAATCCATGCTTGAACGGCGGCACCTGCGTCGATCTGGTGAACTCCTTTCAGTGCATATGCAGAGAGGGATGGAGCGGCGATCTCTGCGATCAAGGTGCGGGAAGTATGATTTCTATTTGATTGGTTTACAGTATCGGCTGCTAAGGTCTTTCCGCCTAGGACTTATCGCTCTTAACGCTAAACCTGCCAATCAGTTTCTGGATATATTTATGTATACCACGTGTAATTTTAATGAAAAAGTATAAAAGTATTATGAAGAGAAGGCGATAGATCGATGAATGGTTGACACTTCGCGGTATAATCATGGAAAGTCTAAAAAAAAATGGCCCTTTACGAAGTACAGAGATTTTTCGAAGAGACGACTGATTGGTCGTTTTGACCGTTTCGGTAGGTTTAGTGTTGAAGTAGGCTGCGTATTTAGAGACGTGATGCAAACAGGTTAAACAAATAAGTTCCTCGATGTCTTTAATAATTCGAATAATCGTAATTAGATTATATAATGTCGGATTTAAACTCGAGTCTTTCGTGTGACAATCTGAGCCTCTATCCACTGCAGTACTGTACCTCATGAATTACGTAAAAATAATCGTGTTTAAATATAATACTCGTATCTTTCTGAATAACCAATAATCAAATAACTCATTTCTCAACTCTTAAATATTAAACACCATTTTTTTGTATGTATAATTTGAGAGGTTACCACTGGTACATTTGATGATGAGGAAAATCAGAGGATTAACGAAAAGGTCATTCGCGATATAAGGGACTTTACGTATATCATTCAAATTTCAATCGGTGTATTTTTTATACTGCGTTATATTTGTATAAATTTTTATTTTGTTAAATTAATTTTCGGCATGGACTGCTAAAGTCATTTGGCGTAGGACATATTGTTTAAGGTGGATTCCAAACCACCAGAACTACAGTATACATATCACATGAAAAAAACCAGAGGTGATTGGCGGGATTTAAACCCGGGTCTCCCGCGTGGAAGTCCGAACATCTATCCACTACACTACACCGTAGCTCTCGACATTTTATTCTTATAGAACCAAACAGTGTCCGATACAGCGTATTTAATCACTTCCTTTTTAATCCGTACTTGCGTAAATTCCCGTTCTTATCGATCTATAATATCTTCCTATATAGCGCGTTAAACAGCCCTTCTCAACCTACTCTCTCACAAGACTGCATCCTTAAAGGATTCAGGCGTTTCTACCAATAACTTTCAATAACTATTTCTACCAATAATTATTTCAACCAATAATCATCCAATAACTATTTCTCTTTTTTCATAGACGTCGACGAGTGCACCACATCTCCGTGCCGCAACAACGGAACTTGCGTGGACGGCGTGGCGGACTTCACCTGCATCTGCAGGGGCGGCTGGAAGGGCAAAACCTGCGCTCTTCGAGGTGGTCATTGCGAGCCAGGAACCTGCCGACACGGTGGCACCTGCCAGGACCGCGGTGACGGCTTCACCTGCCACTGTCCTCCCGGCTGGGAGGGTGCGGCATGCCACATAGCATCCCCCGCGTGCGCCAGCAACCCTTGCGAAAACGGAGCCACGTGCGTGAACACAGCCGATGGAAACTACAGATGCATCTGCAGGGAGGGTTTCGAGGGGCCCAACTGCCGCCGTGACGTCGACGACTGCCAGCCATTGCCGTGTCTGAACGGCGGCAAGTGCGTGGACGGCATCAACTGGTTCAGATGCGAGTGCGCCGCGGGTTTCACCGGACCTGACTGCCGTATCAACGTCAACGAGTGTGCTTCCAATCCCTGCACCAGCGGCGCCACCTGCGTCGACCGAATCGCGAGCTACTACTGCATATGCCCACCCGGTAGAACCGGCGCACGCTGCGAGATCAGAACCGCGGGTGGGCCAGGCTGTATGGTCGCCACCTGGGAGGACGACTGCAATGTCTGCGAGTGTCGAAACGGCAAAAATCAGTGCAGCAACGTCTGGTGCGGCCCGGGCAATTGCCTCAACGGGACCTCCTGTCTGGCGCACGAAGTCTGCGTGCCAAGTCCTGGGGAGAGCTGCCTGGCCCCTCCATGCCCCGCCTGGGGCGAGTGTAGGCCGATCGAGACCGGAAGGAGGGTCGGCCCACCGGCTCTGCCAGCTCCGCCATCCTGCTGGCCTGGGCAAGCCACCACCGGACCGACCTGCTCCAGGCTCACGATCCTCCTCAGGAGGGACACCCTGGCCCCAGGCACCTCCGTGGAGTTCCTCTGTCGGCGATTGAGAAAGCTCCTCGCGGATCCCAGGCGACCGCAGTCCGTCGTTCTGCTCTGCGACCTCAAGCCCGGGGACAACGACACCGTGGAGGTGACGATCTTCTCCGAGGCGGCCGCAGACGCGGCGAGGGACCTTGGGGAGGTTCTCAGCAGACCACTCGGCAGGCCACTCGCTCTGGCCTCCGTGCTGGAGGTCAAAGTGGAGACGGCCCTGCTCAGCGAACCAAGCTCCTCGAATTCCGGGGGCGCGGGTAGTTACGTCGCCGTCCTTGGCGGCGCTCTCGCGACCTTTCTTCTCCTGGCACTGTTCGGCGGGCTCTGGTACCTCAGGTCCACCAGGCAGAGGTCGAGCCTCACGACTACTACCGGCAGCGAGCCGTCGTTGCATCGGCACCGCAGCGACCTCGACGAGAAGTCCAATAACCTTCAGAACGAGGAGAACCTGAGGAGATACGCCAATCCGCTGAAGGATCAAGACACGGGAGAGCCTAGGGTCTCTGTCGTCAGACCGCTGTCCGGGACTTCCCTGGGCGCTCTGACCGGGACCGAGGAGAGCCTCGAGATGGTTTCCGAGGAGAGCAGACATCGTTTGCCGCCGCTCTACAAGCCGCCCAGCGCCGAGGCCAGGAACAACACGGCCAGCTTCAGCTACGAGGAAGGACCGCACAAACCGTACAGCAAGCCCAGATTGCAGGAGCCTTCGTATTCGCATCAGCAACCAGGAACGAGCCAGGCATCGGTGCCGCATCAAGTGTTAACGGTACACGTATAATGCTATGTCGAGGATAAAGTCGGTATGTTTTTCGCGCGAAAGACGTTCCAGCTGACAAGCGACGGTTCTACGCGGAAGAAATACTCTGTCTTGCGATCAACGGGAAACGACACACGGAAGGGAAACACGGTATCGGAGGTTTATTAAATTATACGGATCTGTGATCGTTCTTTGCAACGAGCGAGCATCGATCGTCATTATTTCCTATGTTTTTATACAGAGAAACGACCCTCCTTCCGATGTAGTCCGGCGAAAATTCGATGTCGGTACTTCTTTTCTTAAATATATATATATATAATATCAGCCGAAAGCGGGAGTAAGCGAAGTATTAAAGGGAAAGGCCACGATTTAGAAACACGGTATCGAAGGCTCGTTGTTAAGTTGCATCGATCGTTCTTTGCGATAATCGACCATTAATCATTATTTACTACTTTTTTATACGGATGAACGTCCTTCCTTCCAATAGAATCCGAGGAAAACTCGATATTGGCACTACCTTCCCGCGAGACTTTAATCGAGAGCGGGAGTAGATAGGAAAGGATGTGCGAAAAAGGGAGAAGAGGTACTCGTAACCTGGTAAATACGCGCGATACGTTTGTTAACCTCTGTTGGTAGATTTAGGAGTAACGTTGACTCGCGCAGTTGCCCATAAGCGCTCCCGAGGAACGTTTCTCCCGCTATTTACTCCTGATCGTTCACTCTCGCCGACACTTATGCGACAATAACGATCGACGATTATAAGTAATTAAAATGATAATACCGAACTGTTATCGTTGTACATATGTACATAGCCCGTACTTATTAATTTCGGTAAGCCTGTATCACCTCTCGGTGCCGCCCCCTTACGCCCCTTTTAATCTCTTAAGATTTGCGCTTCACGTTGTATTCGAGTTATCATAGGCTCCTACGCATTTGTCGATTTTGATAACTTTCTGCGGCCCTACGGTTGGCTTCCCTTGATATACTGAACGGATATATTAATATAATGGAATTCATGACAACAGTGCAATTTGCCCAATTTGGTCTCAGCTGCGCGTTTTTTCGTAGTGGTACAAATATAGCTGTAAATAAATCGTAGATACAAATTTTGTCGACTGGTGGGATTAATCGAAGGAAATCAAAGATTCGATCAAATATATCTAAAAAAAAATAGGGGATTAAAGAATATTTTATTTTTTATTTTTTAGACCAATCTTTATACAAGTGCATTAAATGTCATAAGTAATATGCACTAACTAAACGTACACTTTTTGTACCGTGAATACCGATCGACAATGTCAAACTTACTTTAATCTAAAATTCCGCAAGTAGGAAGAACGCACGAATTTGAAAAACAAAATGCATTTACTTATTCTTACTAAGTAATATGCAATGTCATTAAAAGTTACGATTAACCTCGAACTTTTCCTAAGATCCTATGAGTTCCTCAAATAAGTTCAACCAATCCGCCAAATTTGTGCGTATAATTTATATACATTCTATATATTGTACGTGAACTTTTTTATGCGCTTATTTCGAATCTAAGAAGCGACACGTGAGTATCGAGTGTAGTACGCACCGAGCTTCATAAATCAAGGGAAACAGCCTGGACTACAAAAGGTTAGAATACCGTCCGCGATTAGAAATCGTAAGAACGAGCGACGTCGCGGTGTGCACGCCTGTAAAAATTGTAAGCGTAACGCGCACCACGGATCTTATGGGCAGAAAGATTATGCCGCGGTGGTCCGTCGTGCGATATTCTTGTGATACTCATAGAGAAAGGACACTTTCGCGCCGTTATCTCACGCCTATTTGTAAAACTATTATTATCCGCCCTTCGCCTCGAAGGCTACGATGTTAATACCCATTACATCCTTAGGTCTTCGATTTTTGATAAAGCGAATGTACTATTGTAAGGTCATCGAGAGTGCTTACGATATTTTAGCCGGTGTATAGCGATGCGGGAGAAAGAGGATCGATTAGTTCTTAACGAGAAAAAAAAAACTCGCAGTCGGTGCATCGTCTTCGCCTTAGGCACACGTCGGTACATATAATAATATCCGCCGATTGTCAGTTTTGTGTATATATCAGATTATAGGTAACGATTGCTTACGTCGAAATGTAATTAACCCGTGAAAAAATTGTGCGCGGATACTCGCTTCGGGAACTGATGAATTTTTTACTGATTTTTATACATGTTTTAATAGAAAATGTTTTCTACACATTCTTAGCAAGTTACTTTCACGGTTAGCGCATGCAATAGCCGATATGTCTGATATTATTTTTATGAGAACCATTATGGTATATTTGGAAGGTGGGAATGCGTCTATTGAGTATTCTGTTTTTTTTTTGTATACTTACTGAAAGTGTTACGCCAGCTTAGTATAAATCAGCAACTATTTAGCATTAAACTGTGTAAAAACAGTACAAATATTAAATAATCTCGGTAGCCTGATAGAAAGAATTTCGATTCCTAATAGAGACATTTTCATTCAAATTCACGCGCTATCTCTGGATTTTTCAAGTCATTTTTATACACGAATATATTGCCAGAGTTTTATAAAGTTTCATGATCTTAAAAAGCCAAGTATTCCCATTATATATCACCATCTTGTATATGAAAAGAGGCCAATAAGATCTTAACGACACACGTTGTGTACCAATACATTCATTTTTCTACGCTTCACCAATAAACTTTACATCTCAAACACACAACAACAGTTTTTTGCCGACAGAGTAAACGTGTACGAAGTCGACAGTCCATGAATCTTGATCAGTAAAATATTTTCCGAGTTGCGTATCGTATTATTCCATCCCGTCGAGTCGCATATCGAAAGTGACATATCAAAAGTACAAACTTGACGCATAATCATGAGCTAGAAATAATCATTGGCAGCTCAGATTTTTTTTTAGCCATCGCATCAACGATCAACCCATTGACATTTACTCCAATTATTAACGATTAATCATCAATAACTCCTAAATCAAACGGCTACGGCAGTCGGTACCGAAAATCAAGAAAGCAAAAGCGGTGCACCAGTTCCCCTATGTTTTTCCCAAACATAGTTACTTCCACGAGAAACGATGCAAAACGATCGATCAGCCGATCGTCGCATCGGGCGATGTAAATATTAACGATGTTACATCGTCGAACGATGTACATAGGCCCAAATAGATAGATCCCCGATCTTACTCAATCCCCCCACCCCCTCCCCTCCCCTCCCCGTCCCACAACTCCTCTTAGATGTGCAATTTCTTTTTTATATCGTTCCAGCAACGCTCCGAGCGAAGCGGCTACACTAAATCGCGCGTAAGTTAGCTTAAACGTCATAGCTCATGTTAGACGTACGTTAGGTTACGATGGAAGCAAAACAAATTTTTATAATAGATATTTTATTTTATGAAGAAAACTATATTATTTTACGGATATACAGACGCAACGATAAATATATAAATATATAAATATATATATTATATTATATTATATTATTTTATATTTTTTATTTTATTGCCTTTTCTTAATTATTACCAGGCCAGAGACAATCGCTCTTTAACGGTACTCGGAGGGATACTTAGAGCTTTTCTTTCGCGCGTCCCTCGATGGCGCGTCGAAGGATCAATAGAAATATCTGATTCTTAAATACGAGAAGAATCAAGGGGCCCGCAGAGCTAATGTCCCTGGCCGATGAGAGATAGTTAAAGGATCCTTCGTGCGTCGCGATCGTCGATATCAGGCGCCACGAAGGATACGAAGCGTGTGCGTGTAAATAAGCTCCTTCCAGCCCGTGCCCTGCATAAGGTTATGAAAGTGAAAAGTTTCAATAAAAAGTACAACCCTTTGACGCCGTCTGTTTACGTTCATTGCACCATTATTCAAGCCGACCGAATAGCCGCACGTATCGATAATGTTTCTAAGGACGCGCCTGCATTCAAATCACAGTCGACGTGGAATTGTACGTAAACGTGCCTTCCGGGGAAAAAACAAGCCGCACGCCAGTGTCGAGGAACAGACGACATACATCGATGAATCAACGATCGATAAAACGCTACATCAAGCATCATTGCGTGGTCAAACTTCTTCCCTGTCCGCATAATTTTATCCGACGTACAGGATTTGTTAGTTCTTGTAAAACCTACGAGAATTTATAAGCAACTTTCTATGTTTCTTTTACACGAGCAATTGGAAATTGTTTTACCGAACAATTTCAATTACGTCGAGGAATTACAGAGTTTGTCGAAAGGAAGATGCGGAACCTCTTGAAATGCAGAAACATCATATACATTTTAGGAGTTATTCGCGAAATGGAAAAGTCCGATGGGATTTAACTGCATTGTCGACTTGAAAATTTGCTCGCCAATAGAATCTTCGTATTTTGTATTACATATGAAATAGTGGTTTTGACGAAGAAAAATCTTTAAAGATTATTACTCGTCAGGACCACTGTTTTGTTTGTAATACAAATCACGGGGCAAGAAGAATAGGAGCACTATGTCACATTATTGTATTTTGTATGCTGATTAGGCAATTATCATTTTTTCGAACAGGTGACAAAGGGATAATTTGTTCCTTCCTCAACCACCCGTCTAGCTTGGGCACTTCTTCGTCTCTTTATCACCTACGCTGTGCGTATTTCGACTTGCGCGATAGATTTCGACGATTTCCTCGAACGATGCATTAATCCTTCTGCGTGGCGTACACGATGGCTGTGGGCTTCGCTTTATTGGAGGTAATGTTCGTCGTTACGATCAAGATACGTCTGAGATTAACAACGAAAGAGGTCGTAGTCAATTTGGTCGGCGCTGCGAAACAAAGGTAGCTAACGGGCTATTTTATGTACAGATATAAATCGCGGACTCCCGCCTGCGCGTTGAATGAACGATCTGTCGAAATTACAATACAATGGTCCAGAAGATCCACTTGACGAATACCCGGTAAATGAGTCACTCCGCAGTAGCCGAATAAGGCCCGTGTGAACCACGACAGAAGCTCACGGCGCCATGGCGGCAAGTAGAAATCTCATGCGATAAATCACACTTAACTCGATGCATGCCAAAATGAATGCTGTTAAGCGTGTGTTTCTCAGTATATTTGACTTATGACAAAATCATTTTTAAGTGCATAGGTAAAGATTAAAGCTTGTGCAGCTACAGGTTCTTCAAATTAAGTGCACTATTTTGTCAATCAAGTACTTTTAGATATATATATATCAATATGTATTATACCGAATATGATTATAAATTTCTGCGCAGTTTGTATATCGTGCTCATGTCGATTGTAGGGTCGATAAACCAGGTCCAGCCAGTACCTGCTGCTTAGCACCTCCACAGTCGTATTCCAACTTCTTCTTACCTCCTTCAGGGATTGTGGAACAAATTAATGGGTCCTTGTGTACATTGAGAGCAACAGAGGCGTGTAAGAGCGAGCAAAATACATTAAGCTATTGAAAAGCTGGAGGATTAGCGCGGGCGCTCGCTGACCATGCTACGGCACTATTCGGTTAGCACGGGTTTGTTTCTCCGGAGCTTCTTGATTTCTCCACCTGAGGCCCTCAAAATCAACTCGGAGTTTGCTCGTACCTCCTGCGAACCCTTAAGTCTTTGAATTGAATTTATACTTTAAGCTAAGTTAATATTTGTAAATAATTTAAGTTTGCCTTCAATTTTTCTTCTTTTAAAATCATATATAGCAATACATGATGATCCTTTTCCATTTTCTACAGAAGAGTATTTACACGGGAAAGCCTGATAATGTTTTACTTATTTTAATTATTTTAATATTCAATCATTCATCGTTACACTTAAAACGGAAATGTATGATGCCGCTGTCTTGAGTATATCCATTACAGTCTTGCAAGAAATATTAACAAATTTGCCAGCAGTAATATGAAATGGTATGTTTGCTCTTATCATGATAAATTGTAAGTCCTTGCTTGCCGTGGGTGAAAGTTCGTACCAGGGTGCATTATAAGTGTTAAAAAAAATTTGTTCGCTGCACGTTTCCAGTAAATTTCCGGCAAGGCTATAAAGCAAACATTGAAAAATAAAAAATACTACAGTCAGAAAACTTTGAAATATTAACACGTTATCCTGTGCAGCTATGGATACGATTAATCGGAAACCTGCAAAACATAATACGTCTCGCATTAATTAAATTAGTAATTAATTTGAAATTTTTTTACAATTAAGTCGTTTAATCGCAAAAACTTATATGTATTTATTTTTAACCATCCAATTATATATGTAATTGAGTACGTACCCGCTAAAGCTATCAAAATGGTGTTCATCAATATTAGAAGCAAGATAATTATGTTAAAAGTATCCTCGATATGTTTTACGAATCTTATCAGATGACAATGTTTTTCGACCAAACTGGCCAATTCTTTTCTGTGCTCACCGTCGTTTTTACGTTGCTTCCCAAAATTACTTAATTTTACCGCGAGCACCTCTAGTTGCCCGCACAGATGCATCACGATGCTGAAGAAGAAAGAATCTACGACGGTTTGTCTCGTACCCACAACTGTCGACTGACACATTTGCAAGAGAAAGACCGCCAAGTATACCGAATCGCTCATATCGTCGACGAGCCAGCTAAATGGGACTAGAAAGTTCCTTCTTATCGTTACACCGTGGATCGGTGAAATAAATTGCGCGTAAGGGTAAAACACGATGAAGAGATAATAGAGACAGAAGCACCAATATATCGAGTTAAAGAGAGTTAACGTCACCAATCTTCCCATGCGAGCATATTTTTTCATAATCCGGTACGACGAGTCCTCTTGCAATATCGTCGACCAATCGACCATGGCAGATTCGATTATTGTGGCTAATTTATCTCGGTGTACTCGAAAAAGAATGTTTTTTGTCAAAGCCAGAATACTGCATTCGAGAAATAATAACTTCTCCAAAGTGACCCCATGGATTGCGTGAGACGTGAAAACGTCGACGATAGCTGGAGCTACTAAGCTAAGCTACGCATATAATACAGGTTGTACAAAATATATGTACATTTGAAATTCAACGTACCTCGATCATTGTTATAAAAAACCATCTTATGTAAGAAAAGAAGGAGTTTTTTTGTAACGGCCATGAGCCAAACATCCACAACACTGACCTATGCACGGAGAAGGCATAAGCCATATCGCTATTCCAATGTATTTTTTCCATCTTAAATGGCAATTTAAGAAGCTGGGATAATATTCTTCTTTTGCGACTTAAATATTAAGTTTGTATTAGATAGTTTTAATTAACGTAGAAATTGCTGTACTTACCATATATCAAATGTTACTTTCGAAATGATATGATCGGATGACTTTTAATCAGTACAATGACACATTCTGTTTATCTTATTTCTGCTATTGTTATCGCACTCCGAAAGGATTGAAGAAAAAATATGTCTATTTGCAAGGTACATGTATCACGTATCGACATTGAGACTCTATTGAAACCGTAATCAACATCGCTGTTCTGATATTTTTATATATTCTTATGAATTTGAGACGAATTGTGCGAATAAACTGCTGTACACAATTTTCTTCTCGTTTCGATTCAATGTTAATGTTACGTGTTCTAAAGTAGTACCATTGATAGCCTCGGTATACGTTGATCTCTGGAGAGTAATCTATCTATAAGCGTCCACTTTGGCTTACGGTTATAAGATAACTGTCAAGCATAGAGCCACATAGTCTATGTTTATGTTGATTGATAGTTTTAACAATTTATTGCTTCTATTAGGCAGACGTATCGCCGGACAGAAATTTTTGTAAAATGTGGCGGGAGAAAGACTTCCGACAGAACTTCTTGTTTTGATAGCAATGCTATAGGGGAGAGTTGCCTAATACGTACTGGTCACTTAAATCGTGCCGGCTCATTTTTTTTGGTAACCAATTAATGTTTGCGACTTCTAGTAGTAATAATATAAACAATGTATGGAATCCATAATATAAAACACAACTTTTGTTATCCGGATTGATTTCGCGTCAACTTGTAGAAGCCAGAAGATTTCAAGTAAGTTTGAATTAAATTTTGAGCAATTATTTTAAGACAAATTTCAATTGAATATTATAATTGATTAATACATTCAGTGTTTTTTTAAATATATTTAATATATCATCTTTATAGTAAGTTTATAATATAATTTATATATTTTTTGGGTTAGACAAATAATATTTCTGTCGGTTTACTTAATTTCCTAAATCGTACCAGTACGATTTAAGAAATCACGCTGAAAGTTTATGTAATTCTTTTTGATTTTATCTTGAGTGAGTCTGAATCTAATTCTACTAGATATTCTTTTTGAATTTTTCAAGCATGGTAAAAACAAAATACGATCTTTAGACGTAGAAGCGTTGGAAGCAGACAAAATATACTATTGTTCAAAATGTTTTTAATACTTTTTATTTTTAATGTTTTCTAAGACTTTATTATTTCTAGTCGTTATATTTGATATTTTTTATAAAAATTATTATGTATATTTATTTTGATACTGTCGTGTATCAATATAATACAAAAAAAATAAAAGATATAATTTTAAAATGGAATTTATTACCAAACAAGGTAGATACGATTTCGATAAAACACCAGTACGATTTAGAATACAGATATCCTAAATCGTGCTTTTACATTGTTTTCTAACATTTCTCAAACCACTCTTTTAATTTTATTTTATACGTAGAATGTTCATTCAGATGGTTTCTGCAATGATAAAAGTATTATTATAAGCAAAAAATCGAGTAAAAATGCGTATTGTTCAATAGATATATCAAAAATCCGTTAGGTAATACGATTTTGGCAACTCTCCCCTATATTTTACTATACTCTGTGCTTTTATCAGATAGAGTCAAGCATCTGAGTACAATTTGTTGATACAGGAAGAGTACACCAAGCATAATATCTTATTTGACGAAGAATAGTTTACCTTCCTCTTGCGTGCCACTGTTTTGTTCAATAGTAAAGTCAGGAGAAAAAAAGGGAAATAAGTGCAGAGGCTAAAAATTGTGTCTAGCACAAAGATAATAAATAGTTCTTAAATACACAAATTGATTATCCTTAAGCTCACTTATATTATAAAGGTCAAAGTGCAATGGTTCGCTTTGTTATTTTATCTTCAGAATTGAGCAATATCCACATGGTACGGACTTACCTAAGTTTAATCTTTCATTGTCGCACTTAAAACGGAAATGTACGATACCGCTGATTTAAGTATATTCATCATGGTTTTACAAGAAATAGTAATAAATTTACCAGCGGTGATTCCAAGTGGAATATTTGCGCGCATCATAATAAATTGCAAATCCTTGTTCGTTGTAGCTGTAAAGTTATACCAGGGAGCATCGTATATGTCAAAAAAAATTTGTTCGCTGCACGTATGAAGGAAATCGCCGGCAAGAGTGTAAAATAAGCATTGCGATATAAGATATATTACAGCCAAAGCGTTCTGCAATATTTGTACGTTATTTCCGGCTGCTACAGAGACGATCAGCCCAAAACCTAGAAAGCATAATAAAGTTCGTATTAAATCTATTAATGCGAAATCAAAAATAATCTAATAATGATCACGTAATTACTTCTGCAAATCAGTACCTACCTGATAACGCGATCAAGATCATACTCATGAACATTTGGAGCAAGATAATTATATTAAAACTATCCTCAATATTTTTTACAAGCTCTATCAACTGACAGTGCCTTCTGACCAAACTGGCTAATTCCTTTTTATGGTCATTGTTTGTATTGTGATACCTCCCAAAATTTCTGTATTTTATCGAGAGTATTTGCAGTTGCCCACAGAGGTGCAACACCAAGCTGAAGAAGAAAGAGTCTACGATGGTTTGTCTCATACCCACGACAACCGATTGGCTAATTTGAAGAAGAAAAACTGCCAAATATATGGAATCGTTCATATCATCGGTGAGCCAGCTGACCGAAATTAAAAAGTTTCTCTTTATGGTGGAACCGTTATTTGGCAAATCTACTTTTACCCAAGGCTGAAACACGATGGAGAGAAACCACAGGCAGAAATACCAATATGTGCCGTTAATCATGGCTAGTATCACCAGCCTTCCTATGCGAGCATGTTTTTTCATAATCCGATACGACCATTCATCTCGCAACGTAGTTGACCAGTCGATCATTGCACATTCAATATTATTTACCAACTTATTCACGTGTATTCGGGGAAAGATATTCTTTGCCAGAGACAATATACCGCATTCGAAAAATAATAAATTCTCCAAAGTGTCTTCGTGCGTGTCGTGAGGTACGAAAACGTCTATAGCAGCTGGTATCACTAAACTAAGCTGCGCACATAATAATCTTTTAGAAAAAAAAAAAAACTGTATGTATATATTCGGTTGTCCCAATTGTTCTTTCGTTTTATAAGGAAATAATACCTGCACACCATTTTTGGTTGCATGATTATTAAATTATACATACAGCTAGAGGACGACTGAAGATAAAGACTACAACATTTAGCAGATTAAGGAGTGGTAAAAGAAGAACTTTTTTTCACTCGTGAAGACGTTACAAATTGGTATTTGGTTATTTTCGATAAATCTAGCTTGAACTTGCTCCCAAAAAGCGACGTTTTGACCGCCTCTGCGTGGTCCTTTTCTAGCTATGAGCTATGTCCTTTTCTAGCTATGAGCATATAAAGTTTATGAGGAATACAGATTGAAATTCAAGAAAAATCACGTGGTTTGTATGAATTATGCCTACCGAGAGTTTTGAGTCTGACGGGTATAATCAAACCGCTGATGTCAAATGTTGGGATTGTCTTGTGGAGGCACGAGAGAAGAAAGGGTAAATAATCCCATATCTAAGAATTTTGTGGAGGATGAAAAGCATCGCGAGATGCTTTTATTCTCCTTTGTTCTTTGTTTTTAAATACATCTTCTTTTTATTTGAACCATCACATACACACGTGGGCGCCTCACACAATATAAGTCTCTCATCCTATCACAGTTCTAAACAAGTAATAACGGTTTAACCCACGGATAAAAAAGATCGTTTAAAACTTGTTTCATATAGAATTATTTACTCCTCCTCCTCTCGTACTCCCACGAAACCGTCAGGACCCAACATCTGAGAACAGCGCTTTGATCATACAAGTCGAACGCGAAATTTCCGGTAGGCATAATGCACACAAACCACATTTGTATTCGAACTGTACACGTACTTCAATATTTCTTCTTAATTTCAATCTGTATCACTTGAAACAAATCCACACATTGTCTCCTAGTTAGAAAAAGACCGTGCAAAGGTGGCCGAAGCGTCGCTTTTTGGAAACAATTTAGAGCTCGATTTGCCGAAAATAACCAAATATATTCAACAGACTAGATTTGTATAAGCTAATATAAGTATAAGTATAAGTTTGTATAAGCAATGCTATATAAAGCAACCGTGTGCAAATAACGAAAGATTCTTTTGCGACAACCTAATATATTTTATTAGGAACGTAACTTACCTCTATTACTGTTATTAAAGCCCATTTCGTATGAGAAAAGAACGTGTTGTTCTGTAACGGCCACGAGCCAAAGACCCATAACACAAATCTATGCACGGAGAAGGCATACGCCATGTCATCGTTCCAACTTACTTTTTCCATCTTAAATGGTCATGAAGATTGCTAGGATAATATTCTTTTTACGCGACGTTATTCGTAAATTTGGAAGGAGGAGTTACGAAGTCTTGTGTAGGTCTATTCGTTAAAATTCCTTTATTCAGTTATCAAATCTACACGCTAATGTGACTTTAGTTGTTCTTATAAAATAGGTATAACAGAAAAGAAGAAAATGCAATCAATATTAAAAGTCTTTTTAAATATATTTCTTATACTTTTACAATAAACGCTATTTCTGTTCATATACCAGAATGACAAATTGAGTAGTAAAATTGTAATGAAAATTAATGTCAGAAGAATTATCTTCGTTATACTATGATATGCTCTTTAAAGGTTAAAGTTCAATGACTTCTAATCAGAGTGTTACGAAAACGTAGTGTGACATTCCTATTACTATTAAAAGACAATCAGCGTTTCTGAGCTAGCGAAAAGTGCCTTACCGAATTCCTTAAATACTGTATCTTATTGTATGCTCTCTCCGTTCCAATAAAATTTACGAAAGAAATGCGTTTTTTCATAAAATATCAGCATTGGTGTTCTATTGAAAGGGCAATCATAATCTACGTTGTTGTTCTAACGTTTTTTTGCGTCACTCACTTCTGAATTTGAGACAAATTGTGTGAACAAACTACTGAATGCAATTTTCTACCGCTTGCACTTCAATGTAAATTTCGACGATTTCAAAATAATACTTTTGTTAGCCTCGGTATACGTTGATCTGTTCCAAGTAAGCGGCCAATTTTGATCGCGGTTATAAGATAACCGCGAGGCATAGGGTCACATAGTGTATAGGCATATGTAAATTAATAATTTTAACTATTGATTGCTTCAATTTCAAATGTCGATGGAGAGAAATTTTTATGAAATATGGTAGGGAAAAGCTAACGATAGAAGTAGTTAGCTATGACTACCATATTTCCAACTGTATCCCGTGGCTTAACCAAAGGAAACTAAACATTCGATGAAGACTTTTGAATTTACGAAGAGTATGTCAAGCATACTATGTATATCAACAAGGAATAGTTTTCTTTGCTCTTGCAGACTATTTTTTCACGAAACGGGAAAATAAGAAAAAAAGAACGGAAATAAGAACGGAAATAATCTTAATACTAATATATAGTTTTCCTGATAAAATAGGTACGAGAAATGAGAAGAGATTGCAATCGCTGTTGAATCTTTTTTAATTATTTTTAGTCTGTGTTTACAATAAACATTATTTCAATATATATGATAACTATAAATAAACGTATTAATAAATTTTCGTAATAACAATACATAATGCACAGTTGAATGTTAAAATACAATTATCGTTTTTGTGCCACAGAAATGTATTTTTCCAAATTTGTTTAGTACAGTTATTAGTTGTATTTTCTCGCCTTAGTTACCATTATTCCACCCTGACCTAACTCATCAAAAAATGTGTCTCCGTGCAAAGTATCTCTGTGTACCAGGTATCAACATCGACATTCTATTGAAAGAGCAATCATAATCTATGTCGCTATTCTAATGTCATACAACATTGGATTCTTCTGAGTTTGAGACAAATTATGCGAGGAAAGTACAAAATGCAATTTCTTCCCCTTCTGCTTCAATGTTATTTTTACGCTCATCATAGAAATAGCTTTAATAGCCCGGGTGTACGTCAACCTCTTTGAAATAATCTATCTGTGGCGATTACCGAACAAAAGGTCACGTTATGACTTATATTGATCGATTCTTTTAAGACTTTATTGCTCCTATCGCACATGATGCTACTATATATTTAACTATATTTTGCACTTTCTACAGATAAAAATAGACACCTGAAGACTTGAAGATGCCATCAGGGACTATACCTATTTCCACAAGAAATAATTTGTATTCCGGTTGCCTTCTACTACTTTGTTCTATGGTGAAGTCAGAAGAAAGAAAACGGAAATATAGCACGTGATTACAATTATGCCTACCTCAAAAATAATATAATTCTTAAGCGGACAAATTGATGACCCTAAAGATCACCTATATTACAAAACTTTAAGTAGAAATGTTTTCTTTGTTGTTCCATCTTAAGTGTCCAATGATTTTTACGTTGCATAGAGGCACGTAAATTTAATCTTTCATTGTTGCACTTAAAAAGGATATGTAAGATGCCGCTGACTTCAGTATACTCATTAAAGTTTTGCAAGACATACCAATAAATCTACCACCAGTAATTTGAAGCGGAATATTTGCTCGCATCATGATAAATTGTACATCTTTGCTCGTTATACCTGTACCTTGATACCAGGGCGCATCATATATGTCGAAAAAAATTTGTTCGCTGCATGTCTGAAGTACATCGCCGGCATAAGTGTAAAACGAACATTGCAATACAACAAATAATATCAGTAGAAAATTCTGCAATATTTCCATATTATTCTTAGCTGCTATCGAGACGATTAGTCCAAAACCTGCAAAAACATAATATAGTTTGTATTAAATCTACTAGTGAGAAATAAGATAAAATCAAATAGTGACTAGAGAATTATATATGCAATTCAGTACCTACCTCCTAACGCTATTAAGATCATGCTCATGAGCATTTGGAGCAAAATAATTATATTAAAAATATCCTCAATATTTTTTACAAGCTCTATCAACTGACAATGTTTTCTGACCAAACTGATTAATTCCTTTTTATAGTCAATATTTGTATTGTAATCCCTCCCAAGAGTTGTATATTTCATTGAGAGTACTTGAAGTTGCCCACATATATGCATCACTATGGTGAAGAAGAAAGAGTCTACGGTGGTTTGTCTCATACTCAAGACGACCGTCTGACTAATTTGGAGAAGGAAGACTGCCAAATACATGGAATCGCTAATATCATCCGTGAGCCAATGAACCGAAATTAAAAAGTTTCTCTTTATGATGGAACCATTATTTGGCAAATCTAAATGCACCCAAGGGTGAAACACGATGGAGAGATACCAGAGACAGAAGTACCAATATGAGCAATTAATCATGGCTAGTGTCACCAGCCTTCCTGTGCGAGCATATTTTTTCATAATCCGATACGACGACTCATCTCGCAATATAGTTGACCAATCAATCATCGCACATTCAATATTTTTGACCAACTTATTCACGTGTATCCGTGGAAGGACATTTTTTGCCAGGCACAGTATACCGCATTCGAGAAATAATAGATTCTTCAAAGTGGCCTCGTGCGTATCGTGAGGTGCAAAAGCGTCTACAGCAGCCTGTACCATTAGGCTAAGCTGCGCATATATTAATGTTTTACAAAAAAGATGTGAGTTTGTATATACAGGGTGATGAAGCATTTAACCTGGCCACCTGCAATATCTCGAAAATTAAATTCCGGAGAATAGAATGTTTCAAATAAAATGTTTAAGTCATGGAGGGGCTGATGCAGTAGTTACATCTGATTTCGATTCGCATTATCTTTTCAAGGTTATTTCAAGGTCAACTTGTTTTTTTTCAAATAGAAACATTAATTTTTTTACAGATTCTTAATCTACGACTTAAAACAAATAACTTTTGTTTGAAACAATTTTTCTCTTAGTAACTACTTTTTACAATATTAAATTTTTAAAGAAAAAATACGTATTATCATTTCAAGGGAAAATGTCATTTTTATTAATAACGAATGAAATTAATATATAATTAAAATAGCATCAAATAATCCAAATAAATAATTAAATAATAATTAAATATTGAAACGGGCAAAACAATTAAATAAAATTTAGTAAAGAAATTACACAAATTTTTCACTGTCTTTTATTATACAAAGTAATCAGCGGAGAAAAAAAAGTTTCAAACAAGATTTATTAGCTTAAATCCTAGATTTAGAATTTGTAATAAATGATATATGTTTCCATTTGAAAATAAAATAAGTTGATCTTGAAATGACCGTAAAAACATAATGCTAATCGAAAGCGTATGTGATCGTTGTATCAATGCCCCTTGGCTTAAACTTTTGATTGAAAACATTTTTTTCTCCGGGATTTAGTTTTGAGATATTCCAGGTGACCAGAATAAACACCTGACCCTATATATTAGGGATTTAACTTACCTCTATTACTGTTATCAAAGCCCATCTAATGTAAGAGTAGAACGTGTCGCTTTGCAATGGCCACGAGCCAAACATCCATAGTACAAATCTATGCGCAGAGAAAGCATACGCCATGTCGTCGTTCCATTGTATCTTTTCCATCTTAAAGCGTAATCGAGAAAGCTAGGATAGTATTCTTCTTCCGGAACGTTAAATACGAATTTAGAGAGATGAATTAAGAAACATTGTGTATATGTAATCGGTTGATTTGATTATTCAATACTAGACCTATATACTAGTGTGACTTTAGTTTACCTTATAAAATAGGTACAACAAATACGAAAAAAAATCCATAAATTTTAAAAGTTAGTTTAATGGCCGAATGGTTGTCCTTATACCACCTATCAGATGTTATCTTGAAGGGATAGACTTGAATATCTTCAAATCGAAGTATTAACAAAATAGAGTGCACGAAAGACAATCCATGTTTCTATATCAGAAAAATATACCTTACCAAATACTTTGGATACTGTACCTCACTGTATGTTCTTTCCGTTCCAGAAAAATTTACAAAAAAATGTATTTTGTTGTAAAATACACGTACCAAATATCAACAGTGGTATTCTATTGAAAGTGAAACAATAATCTATGTCGCTGTTCTAACGTTTTTTTCGTGCTGTTGTTTCAGAATTTGAGACAAATTGTTGCAACAAACTACTTTACATAATTTTCTTCCCGCTCCAATTCAATGTGAATATCGACCATTCCAAAGTAATACCTTTGATGGTCTCGGTGCACGCTGATCTCTTCAAAGTAAGCGGGCGCTTGAGATCGCGGTTATAAGATAACCGCCAGGCATAGGATCACATAGTCTATAGACATATGGCGATTGATAGTTTTAACAATTGATTGCTCCAATTCTGTATACCTGTCGATGGTCAGACATTTTTATGAAATATGACGGGGAAGAGCTTGCAATAGAAGTAGTTGGCTGTTACTATTGTTGCTTCTCCATATGGAACTAGGTATCCAATGAAGACTTCTGGATTTACGAAGAGTACGTCAGGTATGCTAAGCATTTTAACGAGAAATGGTTTGCTTTCATATCGCGGACTATTTTCTCACAAAGCGGTGTAGTTTGAAGAAAGAAAACGGAAATAAGGCAGGTGATGTAAATTATATATAAATTATATCCCAATAGTAACATTTAATATTCTACATAACAATAACAAAAATGCCAGTGTTATTATTTCGTTTTAAGGATTAAATAATTCCCATATTGGACAGTTACACGTATCTTCATTCTTCCGTTGTCGCACTTAAAACGGAAACGTACGATGCTGCTGACTTAAGTATGTTCATTGTAGTTTTGCAAGAAATATCAATCAATTTGCCACCAGTGATTCGAAGTGGAATATTTGCTTTCATCATGATAACCTGCACGTTTTTGCTCGCTGCAGGTGTAAATCTGTACCAGGGCGCGTCGTATATGTCGAAAAAAATCTGTTCACTGCATGTTTGAAGAAGATCGCCGGCATGGGTGTAAAACGAACATTGGAATATAAGAAATATTATGATTATAAAATTCTGCAATATTTGTACATTATTTCTGGCTGCTACAGATACAATTATTCGAACACCTGCAAAATAATAATATAGTTTGCATTAAATATATCCCGCAATAGCCAGACACGATCTCATAATTATTATAGCAGACAATCGCTTTTGCAATTTAATACCTACCTCCCAATGCTATCAGAATTACACTGAGCATTATTTGTAGCAGGATAACCATATTAAAAGTATTCTCAACATTTTTTACAAGCTCTATCAGTTCACAATGTCTTCTAACCAAAAAGACCAATTCCTTTTTATAATCAACATTCATTTTATGGTACCTTCCAAGATTTTTCAATTTCATCGAGAGCACTTGTAGTTGCCCGCATATGTGCATCACTATACTGAAGAAAAAAGAGTCTACGACGATTTGTCTTATACCCACGATATATGTCTGACTAAATTGAAGGAAGAAGACTGCCAAATATACCGAATCGCTCATATCGTCGGTAAGCCAACTAAACGGGATTAGGAAGTTTCTTCTCATAATTACATCGCCGGTCGGTGAAATAATTTTCGAGTAAGGGTAAAAGACAATAAAGAGGTAATATAAACAGTAACACCAATGCATAGAGTTAAACAGATATAACGTCACCAGTCTTCCTATGCGAGCGTACTTTTTCATAATCCGGTACGACGACTCTTCTCGCAACACGGTCGACCAATCAATCATCGCACATTGAATATTTCTGGCCAACTTATTAACGTGCATTCGGGGAAAAAAGTTTTTCGCAAGGGCCAATATACCACACTCGAGAAATAATAGATTCTCCAAAGTCGCTTCGTGCGTTACGTGAGATTCGAAAACATCCATAACAGCTGGTACTGTTAAGCTAAGCTACGCATACAATAATGTATTATCATATGGTAATGTTCTCTAAGAAATGTGAATTTTTCCAGTGTTTACCGCTCATTTGATCATTTACGTTTTATAAAAGACGGTACAAATATGAATTTCAGATGCAGTTTACCTCTATCATTGTTGTCAAAGTCCATCTTATGTGAGAAGAGAACGTGTTCTCTTGTAAGGGCCATGAACCAAATATCCATAATACCAATCTATGCACGGAGAAGGCATAAGCCATATCAGCATTCCAGTCTTCCTTTTCCATTTTTAATGGCGATTAAGTACGTTGGAATAATATTCTTCTTCCACGACGTGAATTATGAACTTCAGGGGATGAATTGACAAACCTTGTTAATGCTTAACCAGGATGTTCCATTTATTAAGTATCAAACCTACACACTGATGTGATTTTAGTATTCTTTATAAAAAGGGTACGCGAAATAAGAAGAGAATGTAATCAATATAAAATCATTCGCATTTATTTTGTGTTTAATTTCTCAAAAAATATTGTTTTGTATAATAGTTGTGAAATACGGATGTAATCTTATAAAAAATAAATATCAGAATTATTTTTACTCTTTATTCGATTCTATTATTAAAGGAATTGGGTTAAATGACTTTAATTTGCATAATAACAATATATAATAAATCATCAATCAATCAAGATACAGTTCTTGTTTTTGTGCTACAGAAATCTACCTTGCCCAATGTCTTGAGTACTGTGATTAGTTATATATTCTCACCTCAGTGATCGTTATCACGTGCCAAGTTAATTCGTCGAAAAAGGTACCTGTGCCAAGTATCGACATTGACACTCTATGGAAAGTGAAACCACAATCTACGTCACATTTCTAACACTGTCTTGCGTCGCATACGTTTGAATTTAAGACAAATTGTGCGAGGAAATTACAGAGTACAATTTTCCTTCCCCTTCTGCTTCAATATTAATTTTACACTTCTCAAAGTAGTACCTTTGGTAGTCACCATATACGTTGATCTCTTCGAAGTAAACGGCCACTTTGAATCGCGGTTATAAGATAACCGCTGGACATAGGATCACATAGTCACTTATGTTGATTGATAGTTTTAACATTTTATTGTTTCTATTGCGCACACGCATCGATGGACAGAAATTTTTGTAAAATGTTGCGGAAGAAAGAGTTCCGACAGAACTACTAGGTTTGATAATAGCACTACTATATGCCTAACTGTATTCCGCGTCTTTTTCGGATAGAAATAGACATCTGATAAAAATGTTCGAGTTTACGAAGAGTACAGAAGACACAATACCTACTTTAATAAAAAATAGTTTGCCTTCCTACCGTGTACTACTATTTTGTTCAACGGTAGAGGATAAAGAAGGAACACGAAAATAAGGCAGGTGATTACATATATGTCTATCTCAAAAATAACATTATTGATAAATATACAAATTAATTATTTTTAAGATCGCTTATATTATAAAGGTAAAAGTACTAATGGCCGTTTTGTTATACTGTCTGCAGTATTCAGTGATTGCCACATTGCATGCAGACACGTGAGTTTAATCTTTCATTGTTGCACTTAAAAAGGAAATGTAGGACGCTGCTGATTTAAGTATGGACATCAAAGTTTTACAGGACATGTTAACAAATTTACCACCGGTAATCTGAAGTGGAATGTTTGCCCGCATCATGATAAATTGTACATCCTTGCTCTGTACGCGTGTAAATTTGTACCAGGGTGCATCGTATACGTCGAAAAAAATTTGTTCGCTGCATGTATGAAGTACATCGCCAGCATAAGTGTAAAGCGAACATTGCAATGTCACAAATACTATAAGGAAGAAATTCTTTAGTACATCAACATTACTTTTGGTTGATAAGGAAACGATTAATCGAAAACCTAGAAAAAGATAATATAATCTGCATTAAATATGTCCATGAATAATCAAACACAAAGTAATAATGACCAAACAATTACTTCTGCAATTCCATACGTACCGCCCAACGCTATCAATATGACACTCATCAATATTTGAAGCAATATTATAACACTAAATGCATCCTCAATGTTCTTTACTAGTTCTATCAACTGACAATGTCTTCCGACCAAAGAGACTAATTGCTTTTTGTGGTCGCTATTCGTTTTGTGGTTCATCCTAAGATTTCTCAATTTCATGGAAAGCACTTGTAGTTGTCCGCACATGTGCATCACTATGGTGAAGAAGAAAGAGTCTACGACGGTTAGTCTCATACCTATAATGAATGTCTGACTAATTTGTAGAACGAAAACCGATAGATACACCGAATCGCTCATATCCTCGGCAAGCCAGCTAAGCGAAATTAAGAAATTTCTCCTTATGGTAGAACCGTTTGTCGACAAATTTATTTGCGAGCTAGGATAAAACACAATGGAGAGGTAAGACAAACAGTAACACCAATATGCGGCATTAAACATGGCTAGTGTTACCAGCCTTCCTATGCGAGCATATTTTTTCATAATCCGATACGACGACTCATCTCGCAACCCCGTCAACCAGTCCATCATAGCACATTCGATATTCATCACTAATTTTTTAACGTGTATTCGGGGAAAGATATTTTTTGCCAGGGACAGTATACCACATTCGAGAAATAATAAATTGTCCAAAGTGGCCTCGTGCGTATTGTGAGGTACGAAAACTTCTATCGCAGCTGGTATCATTAAACTAAGCTGTGCATATAATAACGTTTTACAAAAAAGATACACGTAAATAGATTGGGGATGTAACTTACCTCTATTACTGTTATCAAAGCCCACCTTGTGTGAGAATAAAAGGAATTGTTCTGCAATGGCCATGAGCCAAATAACCAGAGCACGAATCTGTGCGCAGAGAAAGCATAAGCCATGTCGTCGCCCCATTTTAACTTTTCCATCTTTAAGTGCGACTGAGAAAGCTCGGATATTATTCTTCTTGCGCGATGTTAATTACGAATTTGGAGAGATGAATCGACAAATCTTGCGTATACGTAGTCGGTTGTTTTGTGTATTCAGTACCAGACCTACATACTAAGGAGACATTAGTTTTTTTACAAAATAGATGCAACAAATAAAAAAATTCTATCGATATTAAATATTTTTTAATTATGCTCTATATATTTTTACAATCAACATTATTTTTCTTCATACATAGAAGGGGTAAAATTAATACTGTAATCATATTATGAATTAACGTCAAAATAATTATCCTTGCTGTCCTTACTAATTGAGTTTGTCTCTTTGCAAGATGTATATAAGTAACAAATGTCGACTTTGGAATTTTATTGAGAGCGAAACCACAATCTACGTCGCTACACTAACATTTTTTCACAAACTTCTGAATTTGAGTAGAATTGTACGAACAAACTACAGTTTTGCTGTTTTAATGTTAATTTTATAAGTTCCAAGGTAGTACCTTCGATAGTGTTGTACGTTGAGCTCGTCAGAGCAATCTTCCGCAGCGGCCACTTTGGCGCACGGTTATAAGATAACCGCCAGGCATAGGGTCACATAGATTATAGACTTACGGCAATTGATAGTTTTAACAATGTATTGCTCCTATTGCGTATACGTGTCGATAGACAGAAATTGTTATGGATCGGGGCAAGAGAAAAGAATCCAATAGACCTTAGTTTGAAAACAGCACTACATGCTTTACTATATTCCATTGCTTCACCACGCAACCAAGTGTAGTCACCACTTCTACAAAAAATACAGTTTACTTTGCTCCCGCGTGCTATAAGTTTTAATCAACAAAACAATCGGATGAAAAAAGTGGTAATAAAACTGGTTATTTTATTTCCATTGGACTAAAGAATAACGCAGCATTCGTAAATATACGACTTCTTTATCTTCAGGGTCACTTATATTACAAAGATTATTAGACATTAAGACATTAGACATCAAGGAAATGAAAGGACAGAACTGCTAGGTTTGACAATAGCACTACTATATGTGTAACTGTATTCTCTGTCTTTTTCGGATAGAAATAGACATCTGATAAATATGTTCGAACTTACGAACAGTCCATAATATACTGTAACCGTACATTGTACCCTGTACGGTTACATACGTACAAATCTCCTATCCCACAGTACAATACATTCATGCAGCTCATCCTATGTCGGTGAGCTGCAAGGGGAGTATCCCTGCTGGAAAACAGGATTGGCTAACGCGCATGCGCTACCCTTATTCCGCTTTTCGGCATCGCGCGAAGGAGCAAAGAATCGATCCATTGATCTGCATTCCGTTTCTGGTACTGAATCAGATTGGCATTATTTAATAGAGCTCTTAAGATTTCGAATAGAACTCAGAATTCAGATCACGCGTGAGATATAGAAGTTTCGAAAAATTAGTAGACGATAAACGACTGATAACTGAGTCAAACCGACTTTCGGGTGTCAAGCAAAACCGCTAGTATCCGCGACTATAACGGGCGCCTCAAACCAAGGAATCGCGTGTACAAACCGCACCACGGCACTGTTCTTACAAAATTTTCTACATTCGTACTAGTTTGTACGACGGTAGTAAATTTAGAGTCAAATCAGATCGAAAGAGCAAAACCGCCGGATTCTGAGTATCATCGAGACTCCGTGCGAGATCATTCCCACAGTGCTCATTTTCATTTCTTTATTTCAAAAAAGAATTCCTAAATCCTTTCCGCAACTCTAACTCCTACACATTCTCAGAAACGAGATCTTAGCTAAGTTCACATTTGTGAGCTCTCCTCGACGATTTCCGACCTGTTAGTGCACCGACACGAGTTCTCTGTACTTTCGGGGAGGCAATCTCTGTCGAGCTCGTACTGGTGACCTCTCAAAGTGGTTGTCCGACTTGCCAGTGCAGTGAGAAGCACTTCTCCCTATACACTAAAAGAACCATCTCCAAAAAAACCTTCACACACGTAATCGTTGGGTTAATATCATTTGGGAGGGATAAGAAGAGGAGGCCTTGAGTCTCTCTCCAGAATGATTTGAATATTTTAAATAAAAATCTAATAATATAACCGATAGGCAGGTATATAAATTTCACGAATCGTCAAGACGCGTAAGAAATAACAACAAGATAATAACGTTTGACTTCGTTACAGCAAACCCCGATCCATCTCTGTTTATCCAACAAGGTTCGAATACCACGTGCTGAACATTCATCGTTTTTGTACATTACCTACTTAGCCGCTAGGCCTTGACTTAGGCAAAGGAAAGTGGTATGGGAAAGCAAAAATAACCGGATAGTACGGTTATAATATAATACCCACTTCAGAAAGAAATAGTTTTCCTTCCTGCCGCGTGCCACTATTTCGTTCAACAGTAGGATAAGAAGAAATAAAACGGAAGTAAGATAGGTGATTAAAGATATATCTATCTCAAAAATAACGTAGTTGATAAATATACAAATCAATTATTTTTAAGATCACTTATATTACAAAGGTAAAAGTACTAATGGCCGTTTTGTTACTCCGTCTTCGGTATACAGTGATTGCCACATTGCATGCAGACACGTGAGTTTAATCTTTCATTGTCGCACTTAAAAAGGAAATGTAGGATGCCGCTGATTTAAGTATACACATTAAAGTTTTACAGGACATGTTAATAAATTTACCACCGGTAATTTGAAGTGGAATGTTTGCCCGCATCATGATAAATTGTACATCCTTGCTCTGTAAACGTGTGAATTTGTACCAAGGTGCATTGTATACGTCGAAAAATATTTGTTCGCTGCATGTGTGAAGTACATCCCCAGCATAAGAGTAAAGCGAACATTGCAATATAACAAATAATATTAGTAAGGAATTCTGCAGTACATCAACATTACTGTTGGTTGATATAGAAACGATTAATCGAAAACCTAGAAAAGCATAATATGATCAACATTAAATATGTCCATGAAAAAATTACATATAACCTAATAATGACTAGACAATTACATTTGCAATTTTATACGTACCGTCCAACGCTATCAATATGACACTCAGCAATATTTGAAGCAATATTATAACACTAAATGCATCCTCAATGTTCTTTACTAGTTCTATCAACTGACAATGCCTTCCGACCAAAGAGACTAATTGCTTTTTGTGGTCGCTATTCGTTTTGTGGTCCATCCTAAGATTTCTCAATTTCATGGAAAGCACTTGTAGTTGTCCGCACATGTGCATCACTATGGTGAAGAAGAAAGAGTCTACGACGGTTAGTCTCATACCTACGACGAATGTCTGACTAATTTGTAGAACGAAAACCGATAGATACACCGAATCGCTCATATCCTCGGTGAGCCAGCTAGCCGAAATTAAGAAATTTCTTCTTATCGTGGAACCGTTTGTCGGCAAATTTAATTGCGCGCTAGGATAAAATACGATGGAGAGGTAGGACAAACAATAACACCAATATGCGGTATTAAACATGGCTAGTGTTACCAGCCTTCCTATGCGAGCATATTTTTTCATAATCCGATAGGACGACTCATCTCGCAATTCCGTCAACCAGTCCATCATTGCACATTCGATATTCGTCACTAATTTTTTAACGTGTATTCGGGGAAAGATATTTTTTGCCAGAGACAGTATACCACATTCGAGAAATAATAAATTGTCCAAAGTGGCCTCGTGCGTATCGTGAGGTACGAAAACTTCTATAATAGCTGGTACCATTAAACTAAGCTGCGCATATAATAATGTTTTACAAAAAAGATACATGTAAATAGATTGCATATGTAACTTACCTCAATTACTGTTATCAAAGCCCACCTTATGTGAGAATAAAACGAGTTGTTTTGCAATGGCCATGAGCCAAATGCCCACAGCACGAATCTGTGCGCAGAGAAAGCATAAGCCATGTCGTCGCTCCATTGTAACTTTTCCATCTTTAAGTGCGATTGAGAAAGCTCGGATATTATTCTTCTTGCGCGATGTTAATTATGAATTTGGATATGAATCGACAAATCTTGCGTACACGTAGTCGGTTGTTTTGTGTATTCAGTACCAGACCTACATACTAAGGAGACTTTAGTTTTTTTTACAAAATAGATGCAACAAATAAAAAAACTCTATCGATATTAAATATTTTTAATTATGCTTTATATATTTTTACAATCAACATTATTTTGCTGCATACATAGAAGGGGTAAAATTAATACTGTAATCATATTAGGAATTGACGTCAAAATAGTTGTTCTTGCTGTCCTTACTAAATGAGTTGAATGACTTTAAATTGATGTGATAACAAAACGATTTTTGACACATGATGAATGTTTTTATTAATCTTTGTCTTTTCAATCATATTATTGCGCGCCGACAAACACTACGAAAAACTTGTCTGTCTGTAAGATGTATATAAGTAACAAATGTCGACTTTGGAATTTCATTGCAAGCGAAACCACAATCTACATCGCTACACTAACATTTTTTCGTATACTTCTGACTTTGAGTAAAATTGTACGAACAAACTGCAATTTTGCTGCTTTAATGTTAATTTTATAAGTTCCAAGGTAGTACCTTCGACAGTCTCGTACGTTGAGCACATCAGAGCAATCTTCTGCACGGGCCACTTTGGCGCACGGTTATAAGATAACCGCCAGGCATAGGGTCACATAGACTATAGACTTACGGCAATTGATAGTTTTAACAATGTATTGCTCCTATTGCGTATACGTGCCGATAGACAGAAATTGTTATGGATCAGGGCGAGAGAAAAGCATCCAATAGACCTTAGTTTGACCACAACACTATATGCTTTACTATATTCCATTGCTTCACCATGCAACCAAGTGCAGTAACTACTTCTACAAAAAAACAGTTTACTTTGCTCCCGCGTGCTATAAGTTTTGATCAACAGAACAATCTGAAGACAGAAAGTGGAAATAAAGCAGGTGATTTTATTTCTATTGGACTAAAAAATAACGCAGCATTCATAAATATACGATTTCCTTATCTTTAGGGTTACTTATATTACAAAGATTAAATATTAAGGAAATGACAGGACAGAACTACAAGGTTTGATAATAGCAATACTATATGCGTAACCGTATTCTGTGTTATTTTCGGATAGAAATAGACGTCTGATAAAAATGTTCGAATTTACGAAGAGTCCATAATATACAATACCTACTTAAATAAGAAATGGTTTCCCTTCCTGCCGCGTGCCACTATTTCGTTCAACAGCAGGATAAGAAGAAATGAAACGGAAGTGAGATAGGTAATTAAAGTTATATCTATTTTAAAAATAACATTGTTGATAAATATAGGAATTGATTATTTTTAAGATTACTTATATTACAAAGATAAAGGTACAAATACCAACTTTGTTATTCCGTTTTCAGTATACAGTGATTGCCACGTTGCATGCAGACACGTGAATTTAATCTTTCATTGTCGCACTTAAAAAGGAAATGTAAGATGCCGCTGATTTAAGTATACACATCAAAGTTTTACAGGACATGTTAATAAATTTACCACCGGTAATTTGAAGTGGAATGTTTGCCCGCATCATGATAAATTGTACATCTTTGCTCTGTACACGTGTAAATTTGTACCAGGGTGCATCGTATACGTCGAAAAAAATTTGTTCGCTGCATGTCTGAAGTACATCGCCAGCATAAGTGTAAAGCGAACATTGCAATATAACAAATAATATAAGTAAGAAATTCTGTAGTACATCGACATTACTGTTGGTTGATATGGAAACGATTAATCGAAAACCTAAAAAAGCGTAATATAATCTGCATAAAGTATGTTCATGAATAATCAAACACAGTCTAATAATGACTAGACAATTACTTTTGCAATCCCATACGTACCGCCCAACGCTATCAAGATGACACTCATCAATATTTGAAGCAATATTATAACATTAAATGTATCCTCAATGTTCTTTACAAGTTCTATTAACTGACAATGCCTTCCGACCAAAGAGACTAATTGCTTTTTGTGCTCGCTATTCGTTTTTTGGTCCATCCTAAGATTTCTCAACTTCATGGAGAGCACTTGCAGTTGTCCGCACATATGCATCACTATGGTGAAGAAGAAAGAGTCTACGACGGTTAGTCTCATACCTACGACGAATGTCTGACTAATTTGTAGAACGAAAATCGATAGATATACCGAATCGCTCATATCCTCGGCGAACCAGCTAACCGAAATTAAGAAATTTCTCTTTATGGTAGAACTATTTACCGGCAAATTTAGTTCCGCGCTAGGATAAAACACAATGGAGAGGTAAGATAGACAGAAATACCAATATGCGGAATTAAGCATGGTCAGTGTTACCAGCCTTCCTATGCGAGCATATTTTTTCATAATTCGATACGACGACTCATCTCGCAACCCCGTCAACCAGTCCATCATAGCACATTCGATATTCGTCACTAACTTTTTGACGTGTATTCGAGGAAAGACATTTTTTGCCAAAGACAGTATACCACATTCGAAAAATAATAAATTGTCCAAAGTGGCCTGATGCGTATCGTGAGGTACGAAAACGTCTATAGCAGCTGGTACCATTAAACTAAGCTGCGTATATAATAATGTTTTACAACAAAGATACACGTAAATAGATTCGGGATGTAACTTACCTCTATTACTGTTATCAAAGCCCACCTCGTGTGAGAACAAAACGAATTATTTTGCAATGGCCATGAGCCAAATGCCCACAGCACGAATCTGTGCGCAGAGAAAGCATAAGCCATGTCGTCGCCCCATTTTAACTTTTCCATCTTTAAGTGCGACTGAGAAAGCTCGGATATTATTCTTCTTGCGCGATGTTAATTACGAATTCGGATATGAATCGACAAATCTTGCGTATACGTAGTCGGTTGTTTTGTGTATTCAGTACCAGACCTACATACTAATGAGACTTTAGTTTTTCTTACAAAATAGGTGTAACAAATACTGCTATCGATATTAAGTATTTTTTAATTATGCTTTATATATTTTTACAATCAACATTATTTTGCTATATATATATATATATATAGATGAGGTAAAATTAAGTGTAATCATATTACGAATTAACGTCAAAATAGTTATCCTTGCTGCCCTTACTAATTGAGTTGAATGACTTTAAATCGATGTGATAACGAAACAAATTTTGATACAGCCGTTGCTAAAGTAGAATCTTCTGTGTTAAGGAAATCATACGTATAGCTATGAATGCTTTAATTAATCTTTCTCTTTTCAATCGTATTATCGCACACGGACAAACATTACGAAAACCTAGTTTGTCTCTTTGCAAGATGTACATAAGGAACAAATGTCGACTTTAGAATTTCATTGAGAGCGAAACCACAATTTACGTCGCGACACTAACAATTCTTCATATACTTCTGAATTTGAGTAAAATTGTACGAACAAACTGCAGAATATAATTTTCTTGTTTCGTTTTAATGTTAATTTTATAAGTTCCAAGGTAGTACCTTCGATAGTCTCGTACGTTGCGCTCGTCAGAGCAATCTTCTGCAGGGGCCACTTTGGCGCACGGTTATAAGATAACCGCCAGGCATAGGGCCGAATAGACTACAGACTTACATCAATTGATAGTTTTAACAATGTATTGCTCCTATTGCGTATACGTGTCGATAGACAGAAATTGTTATGGATCGTGGGGGGAGGAAAACATCCAATAGTCTTTAGTTTGACAACAGTACTATATGCTTTACTATATTCCATTGCTTCACCATGCAACCAAGTGCGGTAACTACTTCGAAAAAGAACAGTTTACGTTGCTCCCGCGTGCTATACGTTTTGATCAACAGAACAATCTGAAGACAGAAAGTGGAAATAAAGAAGGTGATTTTATTTCTATTGGACTAAAAAATAACACGTTTTTCATAAATATACAATTTCTTTAACTTTAGAGTCACATATATTACGAAGATTAAACAAAAAGTGCTCAGAATATCATTCACCCCACCTTCTACTTGAACTAATTTCTACATTCCACAGCCTTGCGCTTTTTTAATCCTTCATAATCACACTTAAAATAGAAATGTATGATACCGCTGATTTGAGTATATTCATCATGGTTTTACAAGAAATAATAATAAATTTACCACCGGTGATTTGAAGTGGAACATTCGCCCGCATCATAATAAATTGTAATTCCTTACTCTTTGCAGATGTTAATTCATACCAGGGTGTAACGTAAACGTTGAAAAAAAGTTTTTCGCTGCATGTCTGAAGTAAATCTCCTGCTTGAGTGTAAAGCGAACATTGCAAGAGAAAGAAAAGTATAGCGAGAATACTCAGTACCACTTGTATCTTATTTCGGGCGGCCAGAAAAACGATTAATCGAATACCTGAAAGAGGAAATAATATACTTTGCATGTAATATATCCGTGAATACAGAGGCACGGTTCACGATACAATAAATACTGTCGTACATTACTGAACATCAAATATATCTATATTTGATTGCTTACTTGTTAACGCTATCAGAATCACGCTCATCAATATTTGAAGCAATATAATTATATTAAAAGTATCCTCAACATTCTTTACATGCTCTGTTAACTGACGGTGCCTGCTAACCAAACTGACTAATTCCTTTTTGTGTTCTCTATCCGTTTTATGGTATCTCCCAAGATTTTTCAATTTTATCGAGAGAACCTCTAGTTGTCCGCAGAGATGCATCATCATACTGAAGAAGAAAGAGTCTACGACGGTTTGTCTCATGCCCATGATAAGTGTCTGACTAATTTGTAGAAGGGCGACTGCCAGATATACCATGTCACTCATATCGTCGGCAAGCCAATTAAACGAAACTAGAAAACGCCTTTTTATCGTTACATTACCAGTCGATGAAGTTAATTCCGCGTAAGGATGAAACACGATGGTAAGATAATAGAAGCAGTAGCACCAATACAAGCAGATAAGCGTGGTTAGCGTTACCAGTCTCCCTATGCGAGCATATTTTTTCATAATTCGATACGAGTACTCTTTTCGCAATACCGTCGACCAGTCGGCCATCGCAGATTCAATATTCCTGGCTAGTTTACTTAAATGTATCCGAGGGAAAATGTTTTTCGCAAGGGACAGTATACCACAGTCGAGGAATATCAGATTCTCCAACGTAGCCCCGTGTGTACTGTGAGATGCGAAAACTTCCATAACAGTTGGTATCGTTAAGCTAATCTGTGCAGATAATTATATTTTACGAATGAAATACGTATAGGATTGGGAAGTAATTTACCTCTATGAGAGTAATTAAGATCCATCTTATGTGAGAAAAAATCGAGTTCCTTTGTAACGGCCACGAGCCAAATATGCACATCACTGATCTATGCACGGAAAAGACGTAGGCCACGTCGCCGTTCCAACGTACTTTTGCCATCTTGAATGGTTAACTGAAAAACCTGCGGCACTGTTCCTTTTCCGCGACGTTAATTTGAGTAGGGAACTTCCAATATTAATTGGAAGATCCGCGTATAGGGTAACACGCCCTGCATGCGTAATCCTCATGTTCCGTTTATTCAGTAGCAAACTCACGTACTAATTTTACTTTAGTTTATCTTGTAAAACAAATTGGAAGGAAATGAAAGGGATGTTAAATGCTTTTTAATTCGTTTCTATCTACCCTTGTCACACAAAGAGCAAACCGTATGCTTCATCGTTGAACCTTGTATCAATTCAGATATTAAAGTAACCGAATAAATAACTGGAACGTATTAAAAAGTTTTAGCCAAGCTGAAAATAATGGATTAAAGTTTTGCTTTGTTTTAATGATATATCGCAGGAAAGCCACAGATGAAATTACTTCACTTTAGTGTAATAACGACAGTCATCATTGTAACTTGCTAAGCGTTTGTGCTCTGCAAAAGTGTACCTTACTCTTGACGATTTGACAGCGCGAATTCGTTTTGAAGAAATATGCACACTCTTTAAAATGTAATCAAATTGCACATGTTTCTTTGGTAAATCACTTAATATAAATACTGTCATACACACTATTAACACCCGCAAAAGTAAGTAGAAAAACAAAAAACTAATATTGTGTACATTTATTTTCTGTATGTTCACGTTATTTTTTCGCTGAGCATTAATGTAAGCTAATATATTATTTTGATTTTCTCAGGAGCACTTGCAATCGGTTACATGTATACAATCGAATTATGAGAAATCTATATTTCTTATTGTTATCTGGAGAAATGAAACGTATGAGACGGCAGTCTTTAGCATATCCGTCATTGTTTTTCGAGAAATGTAGAAAAATTTTCCACAACTGATGCAAAGTGGAGCTTTTGCCCTCATCATAACGAACGCCAAATCTTTTGCCAATTTCGGTTTAACGTCGTGCCACGGCATATTAGACACGGCAAAAAATATTGATTCGCTGTGATGCAGCAGCAAGTCACCGGAGCATGAGATCAGAAAACATTGTAGTATCGAAAATTGTAAAATAATAATACTTCTTATTATCTCTATCTGGTCATTGTGTCTCATAGAAAAGATAAGGCGAATTCCTAAAATACAAAAGAAAATTATATCAGAGTGATGTCGGCATTACCACATTCAGTAGAAGAAATGCACGTGTCTTCAGAAGACATGAATTTTTCAAAACGAGCGCAATGTAAATACCTGTTGCAGCCATTAAGCAAGCGATCAGTGATAATTGTACCAAAACAGAAATGCAGTAAGTCTTCTCGAGATTCTCGGCAAGCTGGATTAATTTACTGTGCCTCCTGATCAGACTTTTCAATATGCACTCGCGGTCTGTATCGTCGCGCTTCCCTTCTCCGAATGCGATCAACTTTTGCCTTAAAATCTCCAGTTGTCCACAGAGGTGCAAAATAACATTTAAAAAGAAAGTATCGGTAGGACATTGTACTATCAATAGCGCTACCGCTTCACACATTTGCACAAGGATAATCGCATAATATGTACTCTGAGACACATTTTTGGCCAAACACGCGACCGGTATAAGATATTTTCTTCGCACGAGGGTCATATTAATTTCTGGATAAAATATTTCTTTCGATTTGCTGAATAGAACAAAAGCCGAGTAAAAGCAAAAAATAAAAATTGAAAATATCACTTGACACATGGTTATTAGTCTGCCCGCGCGAGCATAGCGTTTCATTATGCTATAGAATTTTTCATCGATCTTAAAGAGAGACCAATCGTCGATTGCAGAATACATATTTCTTGCAAGTGTAGTTAAATACATTCGCGAAATAATAACATTATTAATCGCGTGGATGGCACCTGTGAGAACTAAAAGAGATTCCAAGATGTTCCGGGCATCGTCGCAATGTAGAAAAACTTCAAGCAGCAATGAAATGATTATGGCAAACTACTGCATATTAAAAATGCAATGTACCAGAATTATGTTAATAAAACTATATACTAGTTAAAATATTTCCAAGCTCTTATAAATGAATCCAGGATTACTAATATAGGAGTTTCCTTACCTCTATCGTGGTTATCACACTCCATCGAAATTTACAGAAAAGGTTGTCTCTTTGCAAGGGCCATATACCAAGTAGCGACATTGGTACTCTGTTGAAAATGAAACCATAGTCCATGTCGCTGTTCCAATAATCCTTCATGATGCGTATTTCTCAGTTTTAGAAAAATTGTGCGAACACAACCGAATACAATTTTCTTCCCCTTCAGAGCTATCTTGACGCATATCAAAGTGTTATCTTCGATAGTCTCTATTCGCGATGATCTCTCTAAAGTAACCAATTTGTAGACAGCCCCTTTGCCTCGCGGTTATAAGATAACCATTAGGCATAGGGTTAGATAGTCGATGCATTTATGGTTGAATGATAGTTTTAATAATTGATTATACCTGCAGTAAGTGTATGTCGATGGAATGCCGCGGGAAAAAAACATCCGATAATATTTCTTAGTTCAGCAATAGTATGATACACAAGTTCGCTACAGTTCTCTGGATTTGTCAGACAAAGAAACGTGTTTGATAAAACTTCCTACATTCGTTATACTGATCGGTCGATGATAGGGTAAGAAGAAGGAATGGAGAAATGTGAGCGATGATTTAAATTATATCTTTCCCGAATCGCGCACATAGTTCGGAAATATAAATATTTATTACTTATGTGTGCATATTACAAGTGATTAAATGAAACTGTTAAGGTTATTAATCCGAATATTTTCGAGATGATATCATTTCCATTTTGCGTGAATGTTACACTTTTTAATATTAATGTATTCAAATATTCTTTGACACGGTTAGAATGAATGTATATAAAATAGCTGATTTCAGTATAGTCACCATAGCTTGACAAAAAATATTGCAAATGGTGACTAGAAATAGAATGTTTCCCTTTTAGAATGTTGAGACCCCTCGTGAATGCTTACTTGACGTAAGTAACATGTTAAACCACCATAAAGGATATACCTATAGGTTTTCCAAATTAAATTCACCCTTTTGCAAATCAAGTACTTCTACGTATACATTATATTAAAAAAAACATTAAATAATGTTAATTATATAGTAAGAAATGAAAACTTTATTATAATTCACACAATTACATAATTACATATGGAGATGAAAGTTTGTATGAAAACTGCGTGAAGATAATTCAGTAATTTAATAATAATAATAAATCAAGGAGAACTTTATAGTCAAGTTTATATGTACATGCTAGTATATAGTACGTATAATCTAGTCTGAAGCGGTCCTGCAGCACCAGTTGGTAACTTAACATACATATTCATATATCAATTATAACAATTTACACATGTAACAGTTCCAACAAAGCTGTTAATTACATCTATTAAATTTTGACGATTTAAAGAATCGAGTAACATATTTCTTGCACTAAACTTGATTTTAGAAAAGACTTTTTCGATAGTGTTCAGCATTGGAGAATATGGTGGTAGAAACACTATAGTGTACCTTGTCTTACCAACAAGATCATGCACTTCTTGCATCTTCTGAATACTTACGTGGTCCAAAACGTGCGTTAATCAAACTTTGTCCAGATTATCGTCCTCCAATTTTTCAGGTAATCTTTGAAGAAAACAGCAAAGTTTTTGATTTCTTACTATATAATTAACGTCATTTGATGTTTTTTAAATGTAATATATATATAAAAGTATTTGATTTGCAAAAGGGTGAGTTTAATTTGATAAACCTGTATCTGAAAACGATTTTGTTTACAGATGTTTACAACACTGTGAAATAATAAAAATGATAGTAAAAAAAACTGTGGAGCATTAATATGTTATTCTCGGCATCCGTAATCAGCATTAATTTAAAAATTATAAAACATACTATGTTTCTTGTTACTGAATATACCGAAGTTATTTCAATTAAAACATTACGAAAATGTCATAAACGAAGAACATTTATATATCGATAACACGCGCTTACTTTAATTTAATTCCAAAATATTTTACGTGCATATATATAACTACCATTGACAGACGATGTACTTTTCTTATTTGCCACTGAGTATTTAGAAATATGCAAGCAAAAAAGTTATATTCAATCCACATCCGCTATTGTTAGTTGAAGAAACGAAATGTACGACATGGCAGTCTTTAGTATATCCGTCATCGTCTTTCGTGAAACGTAGATAAACTTGCCACCAGTGATGCGAAGTGGAACTTTTGCTCTCATCATAACAAACAACAGGTCCTTTGTCAAACTTGGTGTGAACTTATGCCACGACGTATTACATACCGCTAAAAATATTGCTTCGCTATGGTACAGCAACAAATCGCCGGAACATGTAACCAAGCAACGTTGTAACATTGAAAAAAGCAAGACTAAAATACTTTTCAATATCTCTACATTATCATTATGCCTTATAGAAAGAATAAGGCGGATGCCTGAAATATAATGGAAAATTAGATTAAGACGATGTCGCTATTAGAACCATTAAGAGAAATATCCATTAATTTTCATAGAAAGTACGGATAGAATTTCATATTTTAAATTTAAATACCAGTAACAGCGATAAAACATGCAGCCAGTACTAACTGTAGCAAGACAGATATATTATAACTCTCTTCAAGATTCTCGCCAAGCTGAATTAATGTAGAGTGCCTTCTGATTAGATTTCTCAGTTCGTGCCTTTCATCTTTATCGCTACATTTTCTGTTATCAAATTCGACGAACTTTTGTCTCAAAATCTCTAACTGGCCACAGAGATGCAATGTGATATTGAAAAAGAAACTGTCGGTAGAGCATTGTCCCATTATCAGCAATAACATCTCCACAACTTGTAGAATGATAATCCCACTGTAGATTTTCTGAGACACACTTCCGGCCAAACACGCAGCCGGTATAATGTACTTCCTTTTTACGAGGGTCACATTAATAGTTGGATCGAGTATGTTCTCCGACTCGCGTAGTATGACGGAAGCAAGAAAAACACAGAAACCTATATATCCCACCATCAGTTGGGACATGCTTACGAGTCTGCCGATGCGTGCATAACGTTTCATTATGCTATAAAATTTTTCATCGATTTTGAAGACAGACCAGTCGTCGATTGCAGAATTCATATTTCTAGCAAGTCTCGTAGAATAAATCCGAGGGATAACAGAATTATTCGCCGAGTGGATCGCGGATGTGAGGAGCAAAATAGATTCGACGACATTGCTTGTATCATCGCAATTTAGAAAAATTTCCAGCAGTAATGTAACGGCTATGGCAAACTAATGGGCATCAAAAATAAAATATATAATTGTCATATCAGTAGTAATGTGTACTACGAGCTATGCCAAATAAGGAACACTACAACGTTTTAATTATTTCAACTTCTCTATTTATGAATTAAAAAATGTCGAATATAGTGTTTTCTTACCTCTATCAGGATTACTATACTCCAACGAAGTTTACAGAAACATGTCTCTTTTTGCAAAGGCCACGTACCAAGCAACCACATTGGGCCTCTGTTATAAGCAAAACCATAATGTATGTCACTGTTCCAGCGGTTTTTCATGCCGTGTACTTCTCAATTCCGAGAAAATTGAGCGAATAAACAATTGAATTCAATTTTTCTCCAGTTCAGAGTTAATTTGACGTATACCAAAAGTGCTACCTTCGATAGTCTCTGTATGCTCTGATCGCTCCAAAATAATCCATTTGTAGCGGTTACTTCAGCTCGCGGTATAAGATAACCAGCAGGCGGAGGGCCAGCAAGCTTATACACTTATGTTGAATGCTAGTTTTAATAATTGATTGCTCCAGTTGCGTGTACGTATAGATGAACAAAAAAGGAAAAACCGAATAGCGTGGTAAAAATGCTCTCAAATAAGAGCGAACTTAGTGCATACCATTCGATAGACCTCACAAACAAAGCTTTCTCTGCCAAGTTTCAAGTCAATACTTTCACTCGCAGAGTAGTTAAACGGTGAAATGTAATTTACAAATTTGGGAACGTTTTTTTTTTATTTTTCTTGCTGAAAAATTAATCAAAAAACCAAAGGTATTCTACCTAATGTCGCGCATACATGCACATATTTGAAGAACTTTTGATTGCAACATAAATTTTTAAAAAATTCGGAAAGTGTTTAAATACAAATTTTATACCGAAATTATGGGGTAACCACCTTTATATTTTTACATAAAAAGCGTCTTTCAATTTGTTTACTTTTTTTTTGATTTTTCGAAGTGAAAGCGAGTAGTTAAAAAAATTCAAAATCGATATATATTTATACTGCGGTTCTAGTTTTTTTTTGCGCGCGACTACATACATATTTTAAGTTTTAGCAGTTTGTTATGTTTATTAATGTTTAATTTGTACAGATTTTTCAGAAAAATGCGTAAATTTTTTAAATAATTTTGGATAGAATCATATTTTAAAAATATATAAACCGATATCCTTTAATTTATTATATGCAAAGCCGCAGTGTATTTGTGTTATTGATACACTTTAGTCATATAGCCATTATATGCAATTCCAAAAGTGTGTTATTATTTCAAGTGTTTCCTAAATGAATTGATTTGTACATTATACCATTCTGTAACTGTCTCATATTTTAATGTTAATATATTTACTCTTATTTTCACACATATAACTGTAATATTTGAAGTAATTGCTTTGCATATATAATATTAATCATGTCTTTACAAGAAATTTTAATGAATAGCCCACCAGTGGTAGAAAGTAAAATGTGTATTACTCTACTGTAAACCGCAATTATTTGCTTACTGCAGGTGAAGGTATTTATTATGATCCATAACATATACCCAAACAAAATTTGCTTACTGCAATGACCGGAGTAAGTATAGTCTTGCAAGATATCCAGCATAATTACAATTGAAGACTGTAAAATAAAAAATACTATGCCTGGTACCGTTTGCAATGTTGCTACGTTATTTATTACGCTTATAAAAACAATCAGCTAAATAACTGCAAAACATATTATAATTCTTGACGATTAACGCGCTCCATTTTTTTAAATAAAAATTTTACCACAGCGAAGTAAGCGATGAGCTTTATATTTATCCATGCATATACCTTATATACACTTAGGTAAAATTTCTTTTGAATATATATGTATTTTATATAACTAATCTATGACAGATAATTTTACATATGCGTTTAGTCTACATCCGTTATTGTTAATTGGAGAAACGAAACGAATGACACAGTAGTTTTTAGTATATCCATCATTGTCCTACGAGAAACGCAAATGAATTTGCCAGCTGTAATGCGAAGTGGTACTTTTGCTCTCATCATAACGAATGCCAAGTCTTTTGCTAAGTTTGGTTTAAACTCGTGCCATGATGTATTAGATATTGCAGAAAATATCAATTCACTATGGTGCAGCAACAAGTCGCCCGTGCATGAGATTAGAAGAAATTGTAGTATCAAAAACTGTGTAATCACAATGCTTTTCAATATCTCTAGGCTATCACGGTGTCTGATAGAAACAATAATACGAACACCTGAAACGTAACAAAAAGTTAGATTATAAAAATACACTTATTAGAAATCATAACAAAAAAATCAGCAACTGTTCACAACAGATACATGTTAACTAATATAATATGTGTATAACTTAAATACCGGTAACGGCGAGCAGACAAGCAGCCAATATTAATTGCAATAAAACAGAAATATTATAACTCTCCTCTACATTTTCACCAAGCTGGATTAATGTAAAATGTCTCCTGATTAGAGTTTTTAATTCTCGTTTTCGTTCTCTGTCACTACATTTTCGTTCACCAAATTCGACAAACTTTTGTCGCAAAATCTCCAGCTGACCACAGAGATGCAAAGTTATGTTCAGAACAAAACTATCGGTACTGCTTTCTGCCATTACTAGCAATAATGATTCAACAATTTGTGCAAACATAATTGCATTATAGATTTCCCAGGATGCATTTCCAGCCAAACACGTGGCCGGTAAGATGTATTTCCTTTTTATGAAGGTTACGTTAACTGCAGGATCAAATATTTCTTCCGATTCACTTATTACGATGGAATATAAATATGCACATAAGGCCATATATCCCATTACTAGGTGGGACATGCTTATGAGTCTACCCATACGTGCGTAGCGTTTCATTACGTTGTAGAATTTTTTATTAGTCTTGCAAAAGGACCAATCGTCCATCGCTGAATTCATATTTGTAGCCAGTGTTGTAGAATAAACTCGGGAAATTATATTGTTCTCCGTTGAATGGATTGCAGCCGTAATAACCAACAAAGATTCCAACATGTACTGGGCATCGCCGCAATTTAGAAAAACTTCCAGTGAAAATATAATTATTATGGCAAACTACTGCGTAACAAAGATACAATATTTAAACATTACGCTAGTAGACTTACAAGTTATATCAAATTATATCGTACTGATTATTCCAGTGCTTTTATCTGTGAATCTAAATAATATAATTAATGTAGTACTTATCCCACCTCTATCAAAGTTATCGCAGCCCAGCGGAGTTTATAGAAAAGATTGTCTTTTTGCAAAGGCCATGTACCAAGCAGCAACATCGGCACTCTATTGAAAGCGAAACCATAATCCATGTCGCTACTCCAACGCTTCATCGCTTTCCTTATTTCTTTAGTTTCAGAAAAATTGCACTGCAAACTACTGAATACAATTTTCCTCTCACTCTATGCAATAGTTAATTTTACAGGGAAGAAAGTAGTACCTTCAATAGTTTCCGCGTGTGCTGATCGCTCCAGAGTAATCCATTCGTAAACGGTCACTGACTCGCGGTTATAAGATAACTAGACGGGACAGAGACATCGAGCCTATGCACCTTATGTTGATTGATACTTTTAATAATTGATTGCTCCTATTGTGTGTAGGTATGCATCAAAAAAAGTGGTGTAGAATGCGACTAAGAAGAACAGGTCTACAGAATTTCTTATTTCGGCAATGCCATAATGTACTCAGCTATTTTACTTTTATCTTCATCAGAAAGATCGACGTATTCGAAAAATCTCTCGCGTTATGCCAATTTGCTCAATAATATCATCCAAAAAATGGCAGCAAATATAAGACATGCGATTTCAATTATTTCATATCGTAAAAATGACATATATTTAATTGGTCAATACACAAATTCATTACCCATGTTGCAACGTATGTTACTAAAGCTAAAATGTGTTATTTTTTAAGTATCTCCTAAATTATTTTTAATCTTAATGCCTTTACTCTTATTTTCACACATATAACTGTAATGTTTGCAGTAATTACTTTGCATATATTTATCATGATTTTACAAGAAATTTTAATGAATAGGCCACCAATGATAGAAAGTGAAATGTGTATTCCTTTACCATAAAATGCAATTTTTTGCATGTTACAGGTGATGGTATCCTCTACGATTCATAATATACGCCCAAAAAAATTTGCTTAATATGATGATCGGAGTAAGTATAGTTTTACGAGATCTTTATATAATTACAAACAAAAATTGTAAACTAAAAAAAAACTATGACTAGAACCGTCTGCAATGTTAGTGTGTTATTTTTAACGCCTATAAAAACAATTAGTTAAATAAGTGCATAATATAACACCATTTTTTATCATAAACACGCTGCATTTTTTAAAATAAAAATTTTACGGCAGCGAAGTGAGGGAGGAACTTAATATATATACATGTATATACCTTATTAATGCTTGTTTATGTTTGTTTTGAATATATATGTATTTTATAGAATAAATCTGTGACAGATAATTTTACACGTGTCGGCGGACAATAAGAGAATGATCTACAAAAGTTCATACACCATATAGGCATTTAGTCTACATCCGTTATTGTTAATTGGAGAAACGAAACGAATGACGCAGTAGTTTTTAATATATCCATCATTGTCCTACGAGAAACGTAAATGAATTTGCCACCTGTGATGCGAAGTGGTACTTTTGCTCTCATCATCATAAACACCAAGTCTTTTACTATATTTGGTTTAAATTCGTGCCATGATGTATTATATATAGCCGAAAATATCAATTCACTATGATGCAGCAACAGGTCGCCGGAGCATGAAATCAGAAGAAATTGTAGCATCAAAAACTGTGCGATCACAATGCTTTTCACTATCTCTATGCTATCGTGATGTCTGATAGAAACAATAATACGAACACCTGAAACGCAAAAGAAAGTTAGATTATAAAAATACACTTATTAGAAATTATAACAAAAAAATCTGCTACTATTCATAAAAGATACATATTGAATAATATAATATGTGTATAACTTAAATACCGGTAACGGCGAGCAAACAAGCAGCCAATATTAATTGCATTAAAACAGAAATGTTATAACTCTGTTCAAGATTCTCGCCAAGCTGGATTAATGTAAAATGTCTCCTGATTAGAGTTTTTAATTCTCGTTTTCGTTCTCTGTCACTACACTTTCGTTCACCAAAGTCGACAAATTTTTGTCGCAAAATCTCCAGCTGACCACAGAGATGCAAAGTTATGTTTAGAACAAAACTATCGGTACTGCTTTCTGCCATTACTAACAATAATGTTTCAACAATTTGTGCAAACATCATTACATTATAGATTTCCCAGGATGCATTTCCAGCCAAACACGTGGCCGGTAAGATGTATTTCCTTCTAATGAAGGTCATGTTAACTACAGGATCAAATATTTCTTCCGACTTGGTTATTAAGACGGAACCTAAATATGCACATAAGCCTATATATCCGATCACTAGGTGAGACATGCTTATGAGTCTACCCATACGTGCGTAGCGTTTCATTATGCTGTAGAATTTTTTATTATTCTTGCAAAAGGACCAATCGTCCATCGCAGAATTCATATGTGTAGCCAGTGTTGTAGAATAAATTCGGGAAATAATATTGTTCTTCGTTGAATGGATTGCAGCCGTAATAACCAACAGAGATTCCAACATATATTGGGCATCGCCGCAATTTAGGAAAACTTCCAGTGAAAATATAATTACTATGGCAAACTACTGCGTAACAAAAATACAATGCATAAACATTATGTTAGTAGACTTACAAGTTATGTCAAATTATACCGTGCTGATTATTCTACTGCTTTTATCAGTGATTCAAAATATATTAATTAATGTAGTACTTATCCCACCTCTATTAAAGTTATCGCAGCCCAGCGGAGTTTATAGAAAAAATTGTCTCTTTGCAAAGGCCATGTACCAAGCAGCAGCATTGGTACTCTATTGAAAACGAAACCATAATCCATGTCGCTACTCCAACGCTTCATCGCTTTCCGTATATCCTTAGTTTCAGGAAAATTGCGTGACAAACTACTGGATAGAATTTTCCTCTCAGTCTATACTAAAGTTAATTTTGCAGGTATGAAAGTAGTACCTTCAATAGTTTCCGCGTGCGCTGATCGCTCCAGAGTATTCCATCCGTAAGCGCGCACCGGCTCGCGGTTATAAGATAACTAGGAGGCACAGGGACATCGAGCCTATGCACTTATGTTGATTGATAGTTTTAATAATTGATTGCTCTTACTGCGTGTAGGTATGGATAAAAAAAAATTCTGAGAATGCAACTGAGAAGAAGTAACCGTGAGAATTTTTTATTTCGGCGGTGCAACAATGGACTGAACTGTTTTTTTTTGTCTTTATGAGAAAGATCCACGTATTCGAGAAAACTTTTGCGGTATGCTAGTTTGCTCAATGAATAAAAAAAATAATAGTAAATATACGACAAGCGGTTTCAATTGTTACTTATCTCAAGAATGACATATAATTATTCAGTACACAAATTCATTACTTTTGATGCAACGTATGTTACAAAAGTTAAAGTTAAAATATGTTATTTTTTTAAGTGTTTCCTAAATTAAGTGCTTTCCATATTGCACAATCTCGTATCTGTCTCACTTTTTAATCTTAATGCAGTTACTCTTATGTTCGCACATATATCTGTAATATTTGAAGTAATTACTTCGCATATATTTATCACGACTATATAAGAAAGACTACCGGCAATAAAAAGAGAAACGTGTCTCCCTTTACTATAAACTGTTTTGCTTGCTACAGGTGAAGATACCCACCATGGTCCATAATATATGAACAAAAAAGTGTGCTTATTACAATGACCAGAGTAAGTATAGTCTTACGAGATCTTAATATCAATACACGTATATACTTTATATATACTTCTATAAATTTGTTTTATATATACTATAACCGTACATTACACCTGGTACGGCTACATACGTATGACTCTCCTGTTCCACAGTACAATACATCCGTGCCGCCCAACTATGTCAGTGAGCCGCAAGGGGAGTATTTCTGCTAGGAAACAGGAATAGCTAAGGCGCATGCGCTACCCTTATTCCGCTTTTCGGCATCGAGCAAAAAAGCAAATTATCGATCGTAGATCGACATTCGATTTCTGGTAGTGAATTAGATTGGCAATATTTAATATAGCCCTTGAGATTTCGAATAGAACTTAGAATTCAGATGACGCATCGGATATAGAAATTTTGGAAAATTAGTAGACGAGAAATAACGGATAGCTGAGTGAAACCGACTTTCGAGTATCAAACAAACCGCTACTATCCGTGACTATTATGAGTCTCAAACCGAAGAGTCGTGTGTACGAACCGCAACATGGCACTGTTCTTACTGCATTTTCGAAATTCTTGCTGATCTGTACGACGAGATCAGATTCAGAGCATCGATATTAATCATTCCCACGATATTAATCTTATTTCGTCATATGATATTAGGGAAGAATCCTATCCCTAAAACCCCCTCCGCGACTCTAATTCCTGCATATTCTCAGGAACAAAATCTTAGTCGAATTCAGATTCGTGTGTTTTCTGCAACGATTTCCGCTATATTAGCGTACGGACACGAGGTTTCTGTATTTTCGGAAAAGCGATCTCTGTCGATTCCACACTCGTGCGCCCTCAAAGAAATCGTCTGACTTGCCTGTACAGCGAGAAGCATTACCTTCAATACAGCGAAAGAACCACCTCCAGAAAATCTATCATATACATCGCCTCCTTGTTAACCCCTTGCCTTACGATTTAAATTTCAACAGCGTGGGCTTGAAACGAACGTAATATCGCTCAGCCTTAGCGCCATTCCACTATTCGGCAAATCGGTCCTAAATTGTATCAATCGTACACGACTAATGGAATGTAAATTCATCGATGTCATGCTCAATAACTATTCGCAACCGATTTTTTCGTACAGAATGTACAATGCCACTACTGCCACTATCGCTAACGGAAGTATCTAACAAATGTTTGCGTTAAATGTCATCACAATTCTCATTGTCCCCATCGCGAAATTTCCTTTTCGAAGACATTTTGTAGGGACACTTTTCTAATATTTTTAAGAAAATGTATTTTAATGTGCGAAAGCGGCCAAGAATAACTCTCAACCAAGATGAAACGATAATACGAATCTATTATGAACTTGCCTTGTTGAACAATAGACCACGAAATTTATTTTTGAAGTAAAGGGTCTCGAGCGTTTGTAACTCTTGGTCACCATGGCCTGTTTTTGAGTCTTTTAATTCCTCTTCTGTTATATGTGTAACTAAATATTGAGTTTTTTCAAATGTGTATCCACATTTAGACTTGACCAGACTCGTGATACTTAGTTTTGGCTCGACCGACGTATCACGAGCCAGGCGCGTAAAACTCAGTATGACCTAACCGACGTACCGCAGCCCAGGCCCATGATATTCAATTTTGGCCCGAATATCTGAGCACGAGTCTCACACGTGGTTGTGGGGCAAAGGGTTCATATTCTTAAGGAGGAACGAGAACAAGAAACTTGGAGCCCCTCTCAAATTATTTGAATGTTATCACCGAATGTCTAGCACAGATAGACGTACGGAGAATTCCGTGGGTCGGCTCGGCACATAAGAACTAACAACAAAACAATGACGTTCGACTTCGCTAGAGCAAATCCCGAACCATCTCTGTTTATTCCGGTTCTACTTAGACCATTAGACCTTAACGCAAACAAAAGAAGGCGGTATGGGAAATAATGAAGCCAAAATATATATATATATATATATATATGTGCGCGAGAATTTTGAATGGTGCTCAGTGTGTTTACTTGGGATAGGGATTTCACGTGCGTTTAATGTAGGATAAAAATAATCTATTGTAATAATAATGCAGAGGTAAGATAACGTTAGATAATGTATACAAGGCGCAAAGAAATTTCGAGCGTCCTGTGCCCTCAACGTATGAAAGTGTGTGTGTGACTGTATATGGGAAAATACGTGACTAGGGCACTGCGAGGACAGTCGGGTGTGAGCTGTCTAGCAGTCCAGCTTGAGAAAATGTGTTGAGTTTTGCGAGTAGAGTGTTTGTTAGAGAATTTGGTGGAGATTTAAGAAGTACAACGTAGCCATTTCTAGAGAAATACGATGACAAGTTCTATACGAAACCGCAATTCTCATCTGTCAACAATAATTGCAATAGTCTCTCTATATGTTTCGACCTTTTTAATAAATCTTTTGTTATCAACGCCATTTTACTACATATATATTATATAAATAATCTGTGATAGATCATTTTACACTCGTCAGAAGTTTATACAGTATACGGGTGTTTAGTCTACGTTTGCTATTGTTAATTGGAGAAACGAAATGAATGACATACTAGTTTTTAGTATGTCCGTCATTGTCTTACGTGAAACGCAAACGAATTTTCCACCAGTAATACGAAGTGGAACTTTTGCTCTCATCATAATAAATGCTATGTCTTTTGCTAAATACGGTTTAAACTCGTACCACGATGTATTAGATACGGCAGAAAATATTGATTCACTATGGTGAAGCAACAAGTCACCGGAGTATGAAATTAAAAGAAATTGTGGCATCAAAAATTGTATAATCACAATACTCTTCATCACCTCTATGGTATCGTGATGTTTTATAGAAAATATGAGCCGAATTCCTGAAACGCAATAGAAAGTTGCATTATTAGTATATATTTATTAGAAATCATAACAAAAAGTATGTAAATGTTCATAAAGAAGAATACATATTGACTAATATATATATATATACAATTTAAATACCGGTAACAGCGAGCAAACAGGCAGCCAGTAATAATTGTATTAAGACAGAAATATTATAACTCTTCTCAACATTTTCGCCAAGTTGGATTAGTGTAGAATGTCTTCTGATTAGAATTCTTAATTGGCGATTTCGTTCTTTGTCGTTACATTTTTCTTCACCGAATTCGACAAACTTCTGTCTCAAAATCTCCAGCTGACCGCAAAGATGCAAAATTATGTTTAAAACAAAAGTATCGGTCGTACTTTCGGCTGTTACTAGCAACAATCCTTCACCAATTTGTGCAAATATAATTCCATTGTAGATTTTCCAGGATGCATTTCCAGCCACACACGTGGCCGGTAAGATATATTTCCTTTTTACCAAGGTCACGTTAACTGCAGGATCAAATATTTCTTCCGATTCGCTAATTACGACAGATATTGCGAATGCACATAAGCCTATATATCCCATCACTAAATGAGACATGCTTATGAGTCTACCCATACGTGCGTAGCGCTTCATTATGTTGTAGAATTTTTTATTAGTCTTGCAAAAGGACCAATCGTCCATCGCATTATTCATATTTGTAGCGAGTATCCCAGAATAGGTTCGAGGTATAATACTATTATTCATTGAATGGATTGCGCCCGTAAACAATAACAAAGATTCCAACATGTGCTGGGCATCGTCGCAATTTAGAAAAATTTCCAGTAAGAATAAAATTACCATGGCAAACTACTGCGTAACAAAAATACAATGCATAAACATTATGTTAATAGATTTACCATTCATATCAAATTATAACATATTGATTATTCTAATGCTTTTATTTTTAAATCTAAATAATATAAGTAATGTAGTACTTGTCTCACCTCTATCAAGAATATCACGGTCCATCGGAATTTACAGAAAAAATTGTCGTTTTGCAAAGGCCATGTACCAAGTACCAACATTGGCACTCTATTGAAAGCGAAACCATAATCCATGTCGCTGTTCCAGCGTAACTTCGTGTTCCGCATTTTTTAGTTTCAGGCAAATTGCACGGGCAAACTGCTGAATACAATTTTCCTCTCGTTCTACACTAATGTTAATTTTACAGAGATGGGAGTAGTATCTTCAATAGTTTTTGCGTGGGCTGATCTCCCCGGAGTAATCTATTCCTAAGCGGACACTGGCACGCGGTTATAAGATAACTAGGAAGCACAGGGACATCGAGCCTATGCACTTATGTTGATTGATAGTTTTAATAATTGATTGCTCCTACTGCGTGTAGGTATGGGTATAAAAAAATTGTGTTGAATGCGACTGAGAAAAAGCAGCTGTCAGAATTTCTTATTTTGACAATACCACAATGTCTTCAACAGTTTCTTTTTATCTTTATCAGAAAGACCCGCGTACTCGAGAAAATTTCCCCGTTATGCCAGTTTGTTCAGTGATATGATGAAAGAAACGACAGCAAATATACGACAGGCAATTTAAATTATTTCTTGTCTTAAAATTAACATATAATTATTCAGTGTAGAAATTCATTACTTTTGATGCATCGTATGTTTCTTTTTCATTACTAGAAATTTTAATACATAAGCCACCAGTGATAGAATGTGAAATATGTATCCCTTCGCTAGAAACTACAATTTTTTGCTTGCTGGTGGTGAAGATATCCACTATGGTCCACACTGAATCCCCAAAAAAAATTTGCTTACTAAAATAATTGGAGTAAGAACAGTCTTACGAGATCTCCAGCAAAATGACAAACAAAAACGGTAAAATAAAAAATACTAAGGATAGAATCGTTTGTAATGTTTGTACGTTATTTTTAACACCTATAAGAACAATCAATTAAATAACTATAAAATAAAAATATCATTCTTGATAATCAACACGTCCCATTTTTTATTAATTAAAATTTTATGACAACGAAGTGAAAGAGGCGCTTAATATTTATACTTGTTTAATTTGTTTTACATGTATATATACGGGAAAATTTTGAATAGTGCTTAGTGTGTTTACTCAGGATAAGGATTTCTTGTGCGCCGAATGTAGGATAGAAACAATCTATTGTAACAATAATGCAGTCTTAGAGGCGGACGGCCGCGTCGTCCGCCCTAAGTTATTGTATACAAGACGCATAGGAATTTCGAATGTTCTATGCCCTCGACGTATATAAGTGCGTGTGTGCTGTGTATAGGAAAATGCATGACTGGGGCACTGCGAGGACAGTCGGGTGTGAGCAATCTAGCAGTCCAGTTGGAGAAAAAATATTGAGTTTTAAGAGCAGAGTGTTTGTTTGACAGTTTGGTGCAGATTTAAGAAGTACGACGTAGCTATTTCTAAACGTATACAATAACAAGTTCTACATTAAACCTCAACTCTCATCAATCAACAATAGTTTCAATAGCCTCTGCATATATTTCAACCTTTTTAATAAACTATATTTTTATGAACACCATTTTACTACATGTATATATATTACATAACTAATGTGTGATAGATAATTGTACAGTAGTCGACGAGCAATAACAGAATAATCTACAATAGTTTATACAGTATATAGGTGTTTAGTCTTCATCCGCTATTGTTAACTGGAGAAACGAAATAAATGACATAGTAGTTTTTAATATGTCCGTCATTGTCTTACGAGAAACGTAAATGAATTTTCCACCGGTAATACGAAGTGGAATTTTTGCTCTCATCATAACAAACGCCATGTCTTTTGCTAAATATGGTTCAAACTTGTACCACGATGTATTAGATACAGCAGATAATATTGATTCGCTATGGTGAAGCAACAAGTCACCGGAACATGAGATCAAAAGAAATTGTGGCATCAAAAATTGAATAATCACAAGGCTCTTCAATACCTCTATAGTATCGTGATGATTTATAGAAACAATAAGGCGAAAACCTGAAACGTAATAGAAAGTTAGGTTATAAAAATATGCTTATTAGAAATCATAACAAAAAAATATGTAAATATTCATAAAGAATGCATATTGGCTAAAATATGTACAATTTAAATACCGGTAACAGCGAGCAAACAAGCAGCTAATACAAATTGTATTAAGACGGAAATACTATAACTCTTCTCAACATTTTCGCCAAGCTGGATTAGTGTAGAATGCCTTCTAATTAGAATTCTTAATTCACGATTTCGTTCTCTGTCACTACATTTTCGTTCACCAAATTCGACAAATTTCTGTCTCAAAATCTCCAGCTGCCCACAAAGATGCAAAATCATGTTTAAAACAAAAGTATCGGTCATGCTTTCTGCCGTAACTAGCAACAATCCTTCACCAATTTGTGCTAATATAACTCCATTGTAGATTTTCCAGGATGCATTTCCAGCCAGACACGTGGCCGGTAAGATATATCTCCTTTTTATGAAGGTCATATTAACTGCAGGATCAAATATTTCTTCGGATCCGCTTATTATGACGGAGAATAAATATGAAAATAAAGCCATATATCCGATCGCTAGGTGAGACATGCTTATGAGTCTACCCATACGTGCGTAGCGTTTCATTACGTTGTAGAATTTTTTGTTAGTCTTACAAAAGGACCAATCGTCTATCGCACAATTCATATTTGTAGCCAGTGTTGTAGAATAAATTCGGGAAATAATATTGTTCTCCGTTGAATGGATTGCGGCCGAAACAACCAACAGAGATTCCAACATGTATTGGGTATCCTCACAATTCAGAAAAGTTTCCAGTAAAAATAAAATTATTATGGCAAACTACTGCGTAACAAAAATACAATGCATAAACATTAAGTTAGTAGATTTATCAATTATATCAAGTTATAACATATTGATTATTCTAATGCTTTTATTTTTAAATCTAAATAATATAAGTAATGTAGTACTTATCGCACCTCTACCAAGATTACCACGGTCCATCGGAATTTACAGAAAAAATTGTCGTTTTGCAAAGGCCATGTACCAAATAGCAACATTGGCACTCTATTGAAAGCGAAACCATAATCCATGTCGCTGTTCCACCGTTTCTTCGTGTTCCGCATTTTGTAGTTTCAGACGAATTGTGCGGGAAAACTACTGAATACAATTTTCCTCTCGTTCTATAGTACTGTTAATTTTACAGATATGGGAGTAGTATCCTCAATAGTTTCCGCGTGCGTTGATCGCTCCAGAGTAATTCATTCGTAAGCGATCTCTTTGGCTCGCGGTTATAAGATAACTGCCGGACATAGGGTCACAAACCATACTCTTATGTTGATTGATGATTTTAGCTATTCATTACCCTTATAGCATGTCCATATCGATAAACAGAAATATTTGTAGAATATAGCCGGAGAAAAGAATCCGATAATACTTCCTAGTTCAGACGCTATGTACTCTCTCGACTCTTTCTGTAGCTTCAACGAAAAAAAAAAAAAAAATTACGTATTTGTTCAACATTCAAGTTCAAAGTGCATATCAGACAGTGTAAACTTTTACCAGGAAAAATTTGTTTTATTCCCACTATACGTCTCTCAGTGCTAAAGTGAAAATAAATTTAAAAAGTTACAGTTCAAATCAAGTGAAAAAAAGGTAGAAATAAAACAGATTTCAATTATTCTTTTTTTTGCAAAAATAACACGTAGTTCATACATATATAAATTTATTAGCCTTACCGTAACTTATATAACGGAGTAAAGTAATTAAAGTAAAGTAATTAACACTGCTGTTACTAACAGTTTCGGGTTTAAGCTATTTTTACGTTGCACTACTTCATGCACTCTAATCTTTCATAACGACACTTAAAACAGAAACGTACGATGCTGCTGCCTTCAGTATATTCATCATAGTGTTGCAAGAAATGTGGATAAATTTGCCACCAGTAATATGAAAGGGTATGTTTGCTCTCATCAGGACAAACCGCAGGTCTTTACTTGCCCTGGGTGAAAGGTTATACCAAGATATACCATATACAGAAAAGAAAATTTGCTCACTGTGTTGTTGAAGTAAATCGCCTGCATGGGTATAGAGCAAGCTTTGCAAAAGAAGGTACATCATTATCAAAAAATTCCGTAATATCAACATTCTATCGTCTGTTCCCAAAGCTACAAGAAACTGAAAACCTGCAAAAATATTTTATGCCATTCGTTGGAGGTATCAATCTAGAGCGCGCTATATATCTCTCTACATATCCAATATTATTTAATTTTTGCAAAGTGTTCATTTATTACTTACCTGTCATACCAATCAAAACTACGCTCATGAGGATTTGAAGCAAAATAATTACGTTGAAAACATCCTCGATATTTTCGACGAGTTCCATTAATTCGCAATGCCGCCTGACCAGACGACCCAATTCCTTTTGATATTGCGCGATGCTTCCATGATTTCTACCAAGATTACCAAATCTCATGCCCAGCACCTCAAGTTGGCCGCATAAGTGTATCACAATGTTGAAGAAAAAAGAGTCGACTGCGGTTTGTCTCATGCCCACAACAAGGGTCTGAATGATCTGGCAGATGAAAATCGCTAGAAACGTTGAATTGCCGACGTAATCGCTCATCCAGTTGAATGAAGCTAAGTACTTCCTCTTCTTCATAACGCCTTTACGAACATTATCGGAAGAATCGATCAGTATTTCAGGTTTAAACACTATACAGAGATAGAAAATACACATGGCCCAGTATGCCGAGTTGAATAACGTGAGAGTGATCACTCTTCCAGTGCGTGCGAATTTCCTCATGACATGATAAAATTCCTGCTGGTCCAAGGCGTGTGACCAATCGTCCGCGGCTGACCTCAAATTGATCGCCAATTTGTTTATGTATATTCGTGGGAAGATATTCTTTGCCACGGCCAGAATAGTGCACTCTACATATAGTAGGTTTTCAAGAATCGCCTCGTGGCTATCGTGAAAGACGAAAAACTCTACCAGCGACGGAACTGCCAGGCTAAGCTGAATATGTTATAATGTTTTATACTAGCCTCGTAAGTTAATAAATTGACTCACCTCCAGTATCGTTATCACAATCCACCTTATCAGAGGAAAGATGAATCCGCCCTGCAAGGGCCACGAACCAAAAGTCCATAATACCATCCTATGGATCGAAAATACGTAAGCCATATCGGGGCCCCAGTACGATTTTTGCATCTTTGCCGAGTAAATGAATGGGCGTGATATCAGTAGATAATATCCAGCCAAGAGTCGATCGTAGTTTTGCTAACATTAATCGAGGCAATGTTGTACATAGATTCCGCCGCAATAGACTTGCAATTGTGTATTAACATGCTTCACTCGGTCAATACTAAACTGGTACAGTAATTTAAGTTCAGTTTATCTTAAGAAACTTATGCGGCATTTGGACAGAAAATGAGAACAAGGTTAAACGCTTTTTAATTGATTCGTGTATGTTTTCTAAGACGATAATAAATCTACAAAAAAGAGGTAAGTCAATCAAAGAATACATTCTTAATGAAAGTTTGAATACATACTTTATTAACGAAATTGCAAGTAGTCTTTAACTATTTGTTACAAATTTTTATGGGTGTCAATTATTTACTACGGCTTGTAAAAGTGAAATGTATGAACCTGCCATTTGGAAGATGTGTATCATCGTACCACGCGAGATGTAAAATAATTTTCCACCGTTCAGGGAGAATGGCGTCTTTGTTCGTAACATTATAAATGCCAGGTCTTTTGTTATTTTTGGCGAGAGTTGGTACCACGAAGTTTCGAAGATAGAATAAAATATGCCCTCGCTCTCCGTTAGTAGAATATCTCCGCCAGATAGATATAGGCAACAATGTATACTTAGATAAATTATAGTAGTTGTGCTTCTAATCAAATCACCAAAATTTCGATGTTTGAAATTTTCTATAGAACGAACACCTAACATAAATAAAAATCAAATACAATATAACTGATTTTATGGGAAAAAAAAATCACATGTATGCATACCTGACAGTGCTATTAAAATTGCACTTAGTCCAGCTTCAAAAAAAATAACTGAGCTAAAAGTATCTTGTAAATTTTTTGCGAGATCTCTGAGCCAACAATGTCTTTCCACCAAACTGCCCAATTTCTTGCGTTGGTTTGCTTCCGTGCCTGGATTTACGTGGAAATTCCTAAATTTCATTTTAAGCAGTTCCAATTGACCTGACAAGTGTATTATTATATTTACAAAAAAGGAGTCAGTTAGGTATTGCGAAGTGACCATTATGGCTACTATAAGAAGTTGAAAAGCAACAATCCACACATATTGATAATTGTTCACTTTGTCATTTAGCCAAGTACTCGAAAGCGGAAAGCACCGTTGTGGCTGCATACTACTTGCTAAAAAAAATAAATAAGCAATTACAAATATCATACAATTTTTTGGTTTTAATATCTTAACAGTATATTACATACACCGTTCATTGATACATTGCATTTTATAAGAAGGTTAATCGTACACATGAGTACGTTTAATAACTTAAATATAACACAACGTGTAAAATACACTACCATTATTTGCATCCCGTTTATCCTGAAATTGCTGCTCTCGGATAAGCATTACTGTACCACATATATAAGCAGCAAAGCACATATTCAGTGAATGTAATATGATTATAATTAACGATCTGCCTCTGTGCGCATATTTTTTCATAACTTTCAGCGATTCTTCGTCGTCCCGCAAATACAACCAATCGTCGGTCGCAGAATTAACATTCGTCCTTAGCTTCTCAATATATATTCGCATGATCACCTGTTTAAGTAAAGCAATAGCGGAGGCTTCGGTCATCATAAATGCTTCCATGGTTGCATTTGTTCGACCACGATCAAATAAAAGTTCTGCTATTTGGCTGGACATGAAACAGATCTGTTTACAACAAACGATTTTCAACAAAACAGAAAAAGAGTAGGATCGCTCGACGAGGTGGAAATTTACCCCAGCTACAACCACTATGGCCCATCGTACTTTCGAGGGAATATTGTTCACCTGCAAGGGCCAAGTGCCTATCATCCACATACCCGCTTTGTGGATGGAAAATACGTAACTAATATCCGCATTCCAACGTGAAGACGACGTGTCCGAATCCATAATGCACCTCGTCAGTGAATAACAGTTCAGAATGCTGTCATTTCGGCTTCGGACGTGAATTTAGTCTCATAAAATATTTTCAAAACATCGACCATACACAGCAATCATTGTTATGCCTGGACATCACTTATGCATTTACAGTACATTTTCGTGTAGACAGTAAGATAAGTACGGAGCCTCTAACTATATACTACAAACTGCACACGAGTAATTCAGAAATGCTTTGTACAAATGCTTTGATCCAATTCCGTTTCGCGTAACGGTTTATTTTTTAAAGGTTGGATATAGCGCAAGCGAAAAAACACGCATCAATAGAAATTCGTGTCTTCCGACAGAGCACACAGAACCTGTCTTTCAAATGTTGTGTATCGTATCGATTCCACAAGCAAGGGACGGTTGATCCAAGTGTGAAATTAATTTTTAGTAAAACTGTCTTATAATGTAGTGCTTCAAAAACATCTTACAGTGCTGTTAGGTATGTATTCTTATTATGATAAATGGCGATACAATTATATCATAAGGCCCAAAATTCTTTATACTTCCCTTACGCCCTCCATTTAGTAATCAAATGCATATAGATAAATAATGTATGCTAATTTATAACAAAATTTAATCAGAAGGATTAGTAAAATAGAAATCGTGGTAATGCTTTGTTGGAGAACTGTAATCCATTGCTAACTGTTCACTCCGACGGTTATCTAAACCTGATATTTTTTTCTGTAACAAATATGAAAGACTTATTAGAGGCAGTCAATTCAATTTATTTCTTGAATATTCCACATATGTTTAATCAGGAATAATTATTTCGTTTAAGGCTAAAACCAAATAGTGGATAGCCGAAATAAAACAGGTCATTTAAATAATATCTATTTCAAAATTCACACATAATTCGTAGATATTCAAATTTATAATTCTTAACGTTACTTACTTTATGAGCATTAAATTGAAAGTGACAAACCTCTCTCGTTTGTAGCGTTTTTAGAATTAAATAATTTTTATATTGCACGATTTCACATATGTAATAGAATCGATGTGGCAGGCTGTGCAGGAGTAAGTGAAATGTGATAGAAGTCTTGTACTATATGAGAATGGTCTTCCGCTCGTCGTTAGGTATTGATATTGAAAAGACGATCATTCTTAAGAATCGCGAAGCATCGAAGCGTCGTAATTTTTAGTGCCTTATGTTTTTTTATGTAACTCCTTCTTATGATTTTATGTACAATTTACTGACCGAGCAATGGCCTTTTCAGTTGTGAGAATTATAGATATATTTATTCTTTTATTGACACACGTAAAACAGCAATATTTCAGACGACTATTTAAAGTATATTCATCAAATTCTTATGAAAGATATAAATATACTTAGAAGGAATAAGACGAAAAAAAATGTTTGTCCTCACCAGAAAAAATTGTAGATTTTTACCCACACTTAGTAACTTATATCCAGATGCACAATTTACATAAAAAGGTATTGCTTATAGTGTTTTTGAAGTAAATCGCCAGCGTGAGTGCAGACCGAAGTTTGTAGACGGAGCAACAGCACTATGATCAGAACATAAGTGATTTCATAAAGAATATTATTCGTTCCCATAGCGTCTGTTTAACCACCTAAAAACCAATATAAAATGCTCGTCTGATTGAAAAACAACGATAAATCTTATCTCATACCCAATATTCTTGTGTACTCACAAAATGTTATTTTGTTAATGTAAAGGGTAATTACATACTAATCTTTATTAAGCACTCTTTAAAATCAATAGTTACTAGCTACTTTCATCAATATTACGCTCATCAAGATTTGAAGCATAATAATTATGTCATGTATATCGAATAATTAAAACTAGGAAGTAAAATAAATAAGTAACAATATTTCATGCAGAAGCAGACGAATGATTTGATACATTAAGATATGTTAATTATTTAAGACAGCTTTTATCCCTTCTCAGCTATTACTTACATGTTTTATCGATGTTCTTCTTTTACCACTGTTTGCAGAAGTGAGATATAAGAACCTGCCATTTGGAAAATATGTATCATCGTGCCACGCGAAATGTGAAATAGTTTCCCACCGTTCAGAGAAAGCGGTATTTTAGTTCGTAACATCACAAATGTTAGATCTTTTATTATTCCTGGTGTTAATCGATACCATGAAGTTTCAAAGATAGAATAAAATATACCCTCGCTTTCTGTTAACAGAATGTCTCCGCCAGATAAATACAGACAACAATGTATACTTAAATGGAACACGATAGATATGCTCCTGATTAAATCGCCAAAATTTCTATGCTTGAAATTTTCTATAGAACGAACACCTGCCATAAATAAAAATCGAATGCAATACAGCTTATTTTATGCAAATATATTACACGTATGCATACCTGATAGTGCTATTAAAATTGCACTAAGGCCAGCTTCCAGAAAAATAACTACACTAAAAGTATCTTGTAAATTTTTTGCGAGATCTCTGAGCCAGCAATGTCTTTCCACCAAACCACCCAATTTCTTGCGTTGGTTTGTTTCCGTGCCTGGATTTACGTGGAAATTCCTAAATTTTATTTTAAGCAGTTCCAATTGACCTGACAAGTGTATTACGATATTTAAGAAAAAAGAGTCTATTAGGCACTGCGAAATGGCCAATATCGACACTATTAGAAGTTGAAAGACGACAATCCATACATATTGATAACTGTTTACTTTATCATTTAGCCAGGTACTCGAAAGAGGAAAATACCATTGCGTCTGTATACTACTCACTAAAAAATAAATAATCAATTACAAACATGAAACAATCATTTTTCAGCTTGATATCTTGACACTATATAGGTATATCGCTTATAACACGCCATTTGTAATACACTACCATTATTTGTGGCCAATTCATTCTGTATTTTTTGCTCTCGGATAAGTATAACAGTACCGCACATATAAAAAACAAAACACATATTTAGCAAATGCAATACAACTATGATCGACGCCCTGCTTCTGTGAGCATATTTCTTCATAACGTGCAATGACTCTTCATCGTCCCGTAAATACAACCAATCGTCGATCGCAGAATTAAGATTCGTCCTCAACTTCTCAAGATATAACCGCACAAACACCTGTTTAAGTAACACAATAGCGGAGGATTCGGTCATCATAAATGCCTCCATCGTTGCATTAGTACGACCGCGATCATATAAGACTTCTATTACTTGGCTTAACATTAAGCAGATCTGTCCGAAACAGAAAATTTTATAATAACGTAGACGAGCGAAGCTTAAAGCGAGCGAAGTAAAAATTTACCGCTGCTACAACCACGATGGCCCATCGTACTTTCGATGAAAAATCGTTCACCTGCAACGGCCATGTGCCTATCATCCACATACCCACCCTGTGGATAGAAAATACGTAACTAATATTCGCATTCCAACGTGAAAACAATGTGTCGGAACCCATAATGCACCTCGCGAGTAAGTAGCCATGCAAATCACACTTCTTTTCGCTCAAACGTGAATTTAGATTCATGAAATATTTTTAAAATATCGATCAAGCACGGCGGTCATTGTTACGCTTGGATGTCACTTATGCATTCAAAGTACGTTTTCGTGTAGGCAGTAAGATAAGTACGGGGGCCCTAACTATATACCGTACGTTGCTCACGGGTAATTCAAGAATGCTTTGCCTTCTCCAATTCCGCTTCTTATGACAATTTTGTTTTCTGCAAGTTCTACGTAACTCGAATCGTATCATTCGAATTTCTGTTATTCGAGAACACAAACGGAAACTGCTTTTCAAGTGATCTCCTTCGCATGAACTCTGCAAGCGAAAGACAACCCGTGTGAATATATAACATTAATTCTTGATCAAAAGTATTTTGTGATATTGTACCACGGCCATCATTTTGTAGTGCTACTATGTGTGTACTGTTAGTATAATAAATTAGGGTGGATGCTGGATTTAGTCCAGTTTGCTTGTCAAATGTTTATACTACACTGTTCAATTAGTTCGCGGAACGTAAATTAGAAAACGAATTTATAATTGTAAGAATGACTTCAAAAGTGAAAGACTTTACACTAAAGTTTTCTAACTAAACTTTAAACTAAAAAGATAAACTAAAAGTTAAAGACTTTCAACTAAAAAGGCTTTAAAAATTAAAAAACACTCTTATGTTGCTGACAAAGTCGTATTCAAATGTGTTTTTGTTGCATGCGGCACCCACTGTGCATACAGCTTTTTGAAACCCAAAACTTTATTTACAATATTGCAAGAAAATATTGCAATATTGGTTAATTTTCCTGCGAAACATGAGATATTTATTAAAATGACGTCGAAGCATTAGTTCTACTGTTGACGAATGGACGGCGGTCCACGAACTTATTGAACAACCTAGTATATGATCGACAAAGCTTACTCCCCTAATATTATTTCGCGGAATAGTAAAATCACAAGGAAGAAAGTAGTAGTAAAACAGGTGATTAACATTATATCTACAATACATATCTTAGCAGTGACGCGTAGCTTGCAGATATTCAAATTTATTATCCTTAACTTAATTTATATCAGGAATGGTAAATTAAAAGTGATAACGTTATTATTCGCTAAGTGATTTTTATATTGCACAATTCCACGTATATTAAATCTTTTATTGTCATACTTGAAATAAAAGACTTCTTTGCGACCCATTCTTTTATAAGAAATATAAATAAATCAGCAATACAGTGAAAGACAAAGTTCGTTCTCTATAGAACAAATAATAAATCTTTATGTACAGTAAATAATAAGCCATATCAAGGTACACAATACAGGGTGTCCCACGCAACTGGAAATGTCTGTACCTCCTAAACGGTTGGGAATAAAAGGTGTTATAAGGAAAAATTAAATACTATCAGACTTTGCATAATATGCAATTAATTTTATGCACTTTTGTGTACCGATACATCAGAAAAATGCCATTGAACTTATTTAAAAATGAAAATCTATATTTTTTACTGCACCGGTCGATGCAGTTTATGTTCTATATAAAAGTATTAATATACAATACGTATGCCCGAATCTTATTCCTTAGGAAGTTATCGAAGCTAAACGTTCTCTGAATTATTTTAGTCTGAACTATTTCGGGGCAACAACCGTCGTGTTCGTATTTTTAGAAACTCGACTCCGATTTACGCCAATACGTCTCCTTCCACATACCAAAACGAGACGTGCCGGCATCAAACGGTGAAAATAAAGGTAGTGTCATAGCAGTGGTAGCGAATGTCGAATTAACCCATTATATACCAAAGTCACGTGCAAACCTAAACAATACATTGATTAATTCATTTCCTACGGTAAATTAATTAGAGAAAAAAAATATTTTTATTGGGTTTATAATTTTTATAGCGGTTAGTACAATGTTTAGGTACAACAATCGAAACTAAAATTTCCACTGCTGAGGTAGAAATAAATAAAAAACACACGTCCAAAAAAGAAGAACAGTAGTAAATAATGGGTTAAATCGACATACGTCCGTGAGAAATCTGGGTAAAGAATGTGGAATTTCCAAATTTTCGGTTTTGCGCATTCTAAGAACATAGAACTTTTATCCCTCTCGGTTTTCCATTGGCAAACATTACGACCTGGGGATGAAGTCCGAGGAACGAATTGTCGCTGGTATCTTTTACGGCGTAATGAAAAGAATAAAAATTTTGTCGCTAAATTTCTCCGAAACGACGAGGCAACATTCACAAACAATGGCACGTTCCATCGACATATTGAACATACATAGTTGAAAATCCACGCTTCAGGAGGAACACCAAGAATCAAACACGGTACATCATAAATGATTGACGTGAAATTTTTGACAAATAGATTATCGGTCCATATTTGTTGAACGGGACAATGATCGGTTAAAGGTATCTAAACTTTCTGGAATCCGATTTACCAGTTCTCTTGCATGATACAGAGAATCCTCTAAATCAAGGGTCGGAAAACGCACAACATCAAGAAGCGGGTGCAAAATTGCTTGGAATGCAATGGAGGACTGTTCGAATACACTTGTAACGTGGATACTTTGAAAAACTCGTCAAGAGACCAAAATAATTTAGAGAAATTTTAGCTTCGATAACTTCCTATCGCATAAGCTTAGGTCATACGTACGTTCATATGTTACGTTTATAGCACAAGAAACTGCATCAACTGGTACAGTCAAAAACATAGGTATCTATTTAAAAAAAAAGTAGTGACATTTTTCTGGTGTACTGATGCACAAAAGTGCATAAAATTAGTTTCATATAATGCAACGTCTGATACCATTTAGCTTTTACTTATAACAACTTCTTTTATTGTCAACAATTTAAGTCGTAGAATCTGTTTCAATTGCATGGGACATCCTGTATACATAAAAAAACAATTTGCTTACTATAATTTAAATAAATAGGCAGCATGAATTTCAAGAGAACATCATAAAGAAAGGACAATATAATCATAAAATGATTGATTTTATGAAAAGTATTATCTATCGCTATAGCTACAACTATCAGAAAACCTAAAACCAATGTACAGCGTTTATTAAGCATAAAAAGTGAGACGATGATAAATCGTTTCTTATGCCCGATGTCTTTTTATTTTCTAGAAATGTTAATGTGTTGATTTAAAACAATTCTTGATGCAATTTGCAGAAAGCGAAAATGAACAGTAATGTAAATAGTTATAATCATGAATAGTTATAATCAAGAATGCATTACCAAAAAGTGTATTATATAGCGTTATATATTATTATACAATAGAGAAATTATTCAAATATCACTTTTTTTAGCCCTGACAGTGTTTAATGACGATTGTCAAGAATTATTGTGAATAATGTAATTTCTTGATATAAAAATAGCGGAGAAGCGAGAAGCCATGACATCGGCGCATGATATTAGAAAAAATAAAGGATGAAAGGGATGACAGTGACGATATTTTAGACAATATGTCTTAGGGCCTGATAATAGATATGCTTTAAAAAGTTAAAAAAACTCCAGCGTGATTTCGTAAATAACTAAGTTGCAAATCTTTAAACGCGTTTTTCTTAAAACTATGTTTTCTAAACTGATCAGATAGATCGCTCAATACGTCTTCATTTCATTAACTTCAAATTTTGCGTGATAGTGCCTTATAGTATTCGCAATCATTGCGCGTATGTAATTTTTGACTGGACAATTAGACCCAACGTAATATTAAAGAAAATTCCGTTTCCCGTATTGTTTTTCAAGCGCCTGCGATTTTGCATTAAATTACTTCTTAATTTATCCTTACATGTAACTGAAACTATCGTCTCATAGTTTAAGTAAATGCCAGTTTTTTCTTCATTTCAGATCAGAAGATAATTACACGTCGGGATATTTTCCGTTAATGTTTAATGTAATTCGCCCTGGATACTACTGTGACGATAATATTTATATATTTAAATGTTACAAAAATAGTTTAAGCAGAATATTTTTCACATTTACTAAAAATCGTTAAAGAAGAATGTTTGATACACTGAAAAACAATTTCCGACAAAACTATGTCACTATAGTTTCTCTCCTTAAGAATTTCTTCAAATCAATAATTATCAACCATTCTCATTTATACATTATTTATTGAGGTTTGAGAAAAAATAATAATGTTGGAAGCTCCGGAAAAACAAAATTAGAGAGTAAAACAATCATCATTGTGTTATTTGACATATGTTCCGGCTAGTGATTTATTATATTATGACTTTCAGTTAATTAACGCAACTTTAGTAAATCTTCAGCTATTACAAATATCATTTCATCTACTCCTACTACCAACATTATGCTCATCAAGATTTGACGCAAAATAATTATGTCGTCTATATCGAATAATTAAAACTAAGAAGTAAAATAAATAGGTAACAATATTTCATGCAGAAGCTGACCTATGATTTTCTACATTAAGATATGTTAATTATTAAGACAGCTTTTATTCGTTCTTAACTATTACTTGCAGGTTTCATTGATGTTAATCTTTTATCACCGCTTGCAGCAGTGATATATAAGAACCTGCCACCTGGAAAATGTGTACCATCGTGCTGCGTGAAACGTAAAATAGTTTTCCACCGTTCAGGGAAAGCGGTGTTTTTGCCCGTAACATTACAAAGGTAAGATCTCTTGTTATTTCCGGCGATAATTCATACCATGAAATTTCAAAAATGGAATAAAATATACCCTCACTTTCCGTTAGTAGAATATCACCGCCACAAAGATACAAACAACAATGGATAATTAAATTAATCAGGACGGACATGCTTCTGATTAAATCACTATAATTCCGATGTTTGAAGTTTTCTATAGAACGAATACCTGTAAAAAATAAAAATGTGACTGGAACTAGACTTATCGAAAAGAAAGAGATACTCGTGCATACCTGATAATGCTATTAAAATTGCAGTGAGACCAGCTTCCAGAAAAATAACTACGTTAAAAGTGTCTTGTAAATTATTAGCCATTTTTCTGAGCCAACAATGGCGTTCGACTAAATCACCCAATTTTTTGCGTTGATTTGCCTTCGAGCCGGGCTGTACATGAAAATTCCTGAATTCCTTTTTAAGCAATTTCAATTGGCCCGACAGGTGCACTACGACGTTTAAAAAAAAGGAATCGATCAGGCACTGTGAAATTATTAAGACGAATACTATTAAAAGCTGAAAAGCGACGATCCATATGTATTGATAATTATCAATTTTATCATTTAACCAGGTACTCGATAGTGGAAAAGGCCGCTGCATCTGCATATTATTTGCTAAAAAATAAATGATTGATTACGAAGATGGAGCAAAAATATATCGCTGCTTCTTGGTATTACGTATACAATATATTGGCAAATAATTTTTTATAAATCCTTGTAACAATTATACAAAAGAACATATTTAAGAATGTATATACCAGAACGTATAACGTACAGTACCATTATTCGTATTTGAATTATCCAGCAATTTCTGTTCTCGAATAAGCATTATTGTGCCCCATATATAAAAAGCATAGCACGCATTTAATGAAGATAATATGATTATAATCAATCCCCTGGCCCTCTGCGCATATTTTCTCATAACTTTCAACGATCCTTCGTTATTCCGAAAATGTAACCAATCGTCGGTTGCAGAATTAACATTTGTCTTCAGCTTCTCTGAATATATGCGCACGATCACCTGTTTGAATAACGCAATGCCAGAGGATTCAGCCATCATAAGTGCCTCCATCGTTACATAAGAACGACCACGGTCGAACAAGACTTCTATTACTTGGCTAGATGTTACGCACATCTGCGTGATAGGGAAAATTTTACAATCAACTTTAACACATTGAGCGCCGGCATCTTTCTTTAAAACTGCCGCTCTCCTACCGCTATCACATCCCGTCTATTCCGCCTGGGCACCAGCCTCATTTGCTTCTTTCTGAACAATCTAGTAGCTCAAGTAGCCACGTGCCAATTTTTTCTGTTTCGCGTAGACTCCCTGCTTCCCTAATATTGCCTTTTTACAATGTCTTTCTTCTTATTTTTTACAAATCGTTTTACAAACTAGAATGTATTTTTAAAGCTGACACAGATCTGACACTTTGAAAGGGTTTACTTTAGAATAGAACACTTTTGAATTAAAAAATATATGTTGTTTTATGGTTAAATAATTATTAAGTAAAACACAAAAGTCACTCGAACTGCGACTACAAACCCCAATAGTTTTTTTTTGGTTTTTTCATTGGCATAGACCGTTTGCGCGTTGAAATCGACTCCTGGGGATCGATATAGACCACTTTAGGAATCACTGCACTATAGAAAACTCAGCCAAAGTGTGCCCAGATAATGGGCTGGTCGAATAACCATAAAACATCCAGTGAGCGAATACATGCTCGTGTAAAAATTCATTGAAACGCGGAAAAGTCCTCAACTGGAGGTAGTCCAGAGTCACATCGCGCTGTTTACACCTCTCGCTCGAGATAGCAGTAGCATAGCGGTAGGCTAGCGGTGTTAAAGAGTAACATCACGTGTCGTGCAGAAATTTACCCCAGCTACAACCACCACGGCCCATCGCACTTTTGACGAAAAATCGTTCACCTGTAAGGGCCACGTGCCTATCATCCACATACCCGCCTTGTGGATGGAAAATACGTAACTGATATCCGTATTCCAACGTGAAAACAAAGTGCTGGAATCCATGTTGCACTTTGTAACGGAGTAATCATGCAAAATGCTCCAAGCGTTTCTACAAGCATTTCTACTCCAAGCGTGAATTTAGTTTCATAAAATATTTTCAAAAAATCGATTATGACATTATTGTTGTCCACGAATATCACTTATGCATTAATAATGGGTTTTCGGGTCAGCAGTAAGATAAGTACCGAGGCTTTAACTATGCAGCCTGAACTGCACATTGGTAGTACAGAAACGTTTATTATCATACAATTTTGCTGGACGATGGCCGCAATTTTCTACCGCTTACGCATAATGTGAGTGAAAAAAGAGCACCAGTAAGAATTTATGTTTTCTGAGAAACCAAACGGTACCTGTCTTTGGAATGTAATATCGATTCCGCCGTCGAGAGACAGATAGTGCTCGCGAAACATTTTTCGGATAAACCTGATGTTTATAAAAGAAAGTATCCTTCGACATATAGACCGTTTATTTTGAAAGTGGTGTAAGTCCACTTTCTCTTGTTTCGAGAAAATTAAAGGTTAGCATATTATATGGGTTAATATTATCGATTGTGGCAAAGTTTCTACTAATTTCTCAATATGTAATTTGATTATATAATTTTGTTTTATGCGAATTTAATTAAAGTAATGTATATTTACGGGCTACAAATGGACTTACAATACTTTCAAAATCAGTCAATTGTAAAAATCGTTTAACTTCAATTTTGAAAAATCAAATATCACTTAAAATATATTTGATATTAATCCAATTTTGTTTACAAATAATAACAAGGAATAAAATAGGAGCAGTATTTTTCAATTTCAACATTAATAATATTTATATATTGTTAGACTTAATAAAAGATATTGGTATTCTCTTTTCATGTTTTTCGTGTGGCAGTGTTTTGAAATATTGATGATATGCAAGGGATACATAAAGTAATAATTGCTCCATATTTTTATATTTTTCGTATGTAATAGGTCTAAAGGCGTCAGGGCGAGTTTTTCCAATTTTGGTGGTCTTCTCCGACATGTAGGTGTTTTAAGTCTTAAATTCTTAAATCCGTAAGAAGAATCCTTAAAAGCGTTGATATTTTTTAAGGTATTAAATACTAATCGGTCATAAACAAAAAGTTTACACTAAATTAAGCATAAATTACGTGATATCTCATTTTTTTTAAAAAATGGACTTACACCACTTTCAAAATAAACGGTCCATATATAGTGCTGTGAATTAATAATTCTAGAATACTGTTATTCACTTAAAATAAACTAGGATCAAAGTGTAGACGTAATGACCATCTCTGTTATATAATTATGCTACAGTATTGCAAAAGAGTAAGAATAGAAATAAAAATTAAGAGTAATAATTTTGCACGCATTGAAAATGATATTCCTATAAATTGCCTGTTATTGACACATATTGCGGCAGCTTAAGAATGTCTTAAATATCCCTGAAATATATAAAAATCCAAACTGCTGACAGCTATAATGAATTTTAGAAAAGAATGTAAATATATGAAAAGTAATGAACATAAACAGTTATTACACGATTATATTCAAATAACGATTTGAAGTAAATGCACGATTATGATATTGTATAAAAAAAATGTAGTAGTTTATATAAAAATTGACGCCTAAATGATCAAGTAATGCCGTATAATAAATAACGTAATTTAGTGTTTAAACGTAATAGATTCCTCTTCTTTCTTGATAGCACGGATAAGTGTTAAAGTTAAAACGGCAATGACCACCTGTAGAAATAATAATTCTATATATCGTAGCACCGTATTCGACAAAATTTATATTGTAATGCTGGTTGACGAAGTCAACACAAATATACAACATCGAGCGATCATAACGAGATTAAAACATTTTCTATTTTTGCAGCAACTTACATGTAACATGCATAAAGCAAGAGCTAAACCGGCCAACCATCCAGACCTGCCTTCCAAAAACCAAGATAATTCCTCAACGCATCCGTGAAAAAATGCATTACCAGTTACACTGTCCCTACATTCGGTAGGTAGCGGTTTCAACATCGTTAAATAGTCCATAGGTCCGTCGGCACCACAACACCCAATCTATACAAAACGTATGTAATTAATTATTTAATATGACGGAAACTTTACAATAAAATTACTTCTCTTGCCAAAATATTACTTCCCGTACAGAAAATGACGTGCTTCAACATTTTAATTAAAATGCTAGTGGATATATAAACAAAGATACCGGAGATTCTTTTAATTAACATCCTCTTACATTTTCTTGAACCAATCTGAGAATGTAAGCAGCGTTGTCGTAATGCGAATTACTAATAAGAGAGATCATCGATCTTCTTATGATCGGCTGTATTTTGCTGTCATATGTGGAATAATCGAGTAGTACACCTGCCCCCGCTAATCCGCAAACGAAACAGAAGAGCTGAAGTCCTATGTGCTGAAAAAATAGTTTTTTATTATTACCGATTTTTGTACAATTCGATTAATTGATTGTACTATTACGATATGAGAAGGTCAAGTTGCTTACGATGAAGAGACCAAGTATGTTTTCCATGAGAGCTGCGCCGCAACCAACGAAAGCGATAATCATAACGAAAACCGAAGTTGCAATCAGGATGTAGATGCCAATATAAAATTCGTACATATCTAAAAACTCAACCCATTCTTGAAATCCAGGCTCCATTCTTAACCAGATGGACAGTCCAAACATTGCGCTTCCAAGAACCTATTAAATTATAAAGGCTTAAAAAGACACTGTATGTGAAACAAAACAGATCACATGAATAAATAATTTCATAAATCATAAAAAGTAAAATGTTGTCCATTATAGTAAACATTGAATTTCATATTGCAATAAAATGTTTGCTACTATAAAACAATGTATCACAATCCATAAGTATGCGATGTCGCCGTATCAAGATGATCATCGACGATATCTCTGATGTTGCAGCATTTCTGATTCATTCGCTCATTCGATGTTATCGTGGTTAATTATAAAAACATAGAAGTAAATCAAAGAAATATATTAAGAAATATCAACACATTCAAGAAATATCTTTCCAATAATAATATTTTTTTGCACTAAAATACCATTAATAGTAAAATCGATGATCTAAAATCTTCGGTATCTGGCTCATACCAATTTAATTATCATCTTAGGACAACTTATCTTTATCCATAGTTCATTGTCTATCATCTCCAAAATCGATAATGTTACTTCGTGACAAAAACCTAATTCTTGCCGTTTTTGTATCTAACACGAGATAACTGTACTGCGACCATGGACTCACCCATATAATGGCGTTGAGACAAAATATTGTAAATTTAATACATCCGATCTGCTGCTCCAATTGTGGCCCGGCGGTTTTTGGGGCCATCTTCTTCAAAATTTAATGAATCCGTATCTGTGCAATTCTGACATGTAAAACAGGCCACAAAAATTCCTTTTTACAGCACCACTATTAAACACGAAACGTGGACACCGTAGTATCAGTCATAACCAACGATGGGAACCTGAAGTCTCCACCTAACATTCTCTTTATCGTTAACAAATATGAGATAAGTGGATAAGCGAGTCCTAGATAAAAGACGAAGCGTTGGTGTATAACGTACTCATATGCAGGTGATTCATCACCATTGCAGGAATGCCAAAGCCCGTGGGCATTGATTGTTAATAAATCGTACGATCTTTTACAGGTTATTCAAATTAAACTCACCCTTTTGTCAATTAAGTACTTTTACGTATATATTATATTTAAAAATACATCAGATAATGTTAATTACATAGTAAGAAACCAAAAATGTTATTATAATTCATACAATTACATATGGAGGTATGTATGAGATGCATGAAAACTCTGTGTGGATAACTCAGTAAATCAATTATAATAATAATTAAAGGAGGACCGTTTATAAATTAGGTAATATATACATATGTATATAATACATATAACCCAGTCTATAATCGATTTTTCTTGAATTATTATTATTATTGAATTACTTAATTATTTGCACGCGGTTATCATACATAACTTCATCTCTGTATGTAATTATGTAATTGTATAAATTATAATAACATTTTTCATTTCTTGCTATGTAATTAACATTATTTATGTTTCATAAATATAATCTATATATATATATATGTAAAAGTACTTGATTTGCAAAAAGGTGTATTTAATTTAAAAAATCTGTATTTATATGTGCCAATAGCGCGGCGATGAGAAAAGTTAGTGTAACAAAATAACTTTGGTTCATTACTTGTAACTTGTAGAAAATATTAGATTTGCAAAATCTTAAAAAACTTCAAGGAGATTGTCTTTGCCATGTTATCCCCTAAAAACAACGACGGTATGAATAAAGACGATAACCCCACGTGTCAGTGCAAGGCAAAGATCTTTAATCTACGTATATAGGTCGGCATCCTTTATGAAGCTTGGTTATCAATATATTCCACCAAATGTCATTGCGGTACAACATAGCTGATAGGCGGGGTATCAATATCTATATTTTTGGTACAGTTTCTCGTAACAGTATTTGCATAGTATGTTATGTTGCGCAGATATTATAAAGATATATAATTATTTTTTTTATTAAATGGAAAATAAAGAGCAATTGGCATTAGGTGATATTAACAACAAATCTTGTCTAACCAAAACGTGAATCGACAATACTTGGAATATATTTGATATGTTGAAAAATGCAACAATTTCCAAATAAATCTAATTGTTTTAATGCATTCTGGAAACGAGATAATTACAATATTTATTCAAGCAATTTAACTATCTTGAAGCTCTCAAAAAATCCTAATTTTAAGTTACTTAATAAATTATATAAAATAAGCATTTACTAAAATATAGACTGATATGGAAGGCAGTAGATTACACATAGACAATGGCCATAACGTATTCACTTACAAAATGAAGATGTGACCAAAATAGTTAAGAATATTTAGCATTAATTATAGAATTGTGAACAATAATAATTCTTATGTAACAAGAAGGCTATATTCCATATTTCTATATTCCTCTTTGCGTGTTTGGAAAATTAGACCACTATCTTAAGAGAAAATAAATTTTTGAAAAAACGTCACATTGATGTTTTCGCTTTTCGCCCAAGTGCGCATGGATGATTAAAATATAATCATCTTTGACAACTTTTATTTATACAGAAGAAAAATAAAAATTTTAATATCACGTTTCTCAAAAAAGTTACAATTAATGATACTAATTGACAATGTCGACCTCGGTTTAATGCTAATATTTATTTCTCTATGTAGAGCGAAATGTCTGCTTGCAGTCACGAATTTTGCTGGTTGAATATTTTTCTTATGGCTGTCGTTCATAAATGGTTGTGACATAAAACAGTCACTTGCAGCATCAGCAACAGAGACGGATCCTAAAAGAAGTGTGTTGGATAGAAAGTGGGGGTGGGTCGACGAGTAAGACGTTAACCTTTGCTGATGTGGAAGCTCCATCACACTAAACGTTCTCGCCATTGAGTAACGCTTCGTGAATAGCCGCTACATCAATCTCGTGGATTTATTTCTTTCTTTTAATTTCATCTCCAATTCAAAGCATGCAACAGTTCCTGCTTTTCCAAGCTTTAATAGCATTTTCCGTCTTGGCCACGGCCCTCCCCAAATCGGAAAATGAGCAAAAGCAGCGGGTTTTGACCAAGGTTTGTCATTAAAGGGTCTGCAAATTGGCACCGTTAAAATTTACGAATACTGAACGTTTCTGAACATTTTTAACCTCTATATTTTTAATCTCGAATTTCGTGTAAACAATCTCTTTTTTAATAACCTAGACACTCGTACTTATTAACATAACAATTGATCGCCAAATAAAATAACCATGCTACGTTTTGATAACTATATGTGGATTTTATGGTTCATCATTAAGTATGGGTGTATTTTTCTAGGAACCGAGCGAGCAAGAACATTACATTAATTCTCAGCATAACCCAGAATACGATCATGAAGCTTTTCTTGGAGAGGAAGCAAAATCTTTCAACCAGCTTACACCGGAGGAGAGCACTAGAAGGCTTGGAGTAATCGTAGATAAAATAGATAAGGATGCTGATGGATATGTAACCAGGGAAGAATTAAAAGACTGGATATTGTACACACAACAACGCTACATTCGAGACAATATAGAACAACAATGGAAATCGCATAATCCAGAAGGCAAGGAAAAATTACCATGGACCGAATACCTTGCAATGGTGTATGGAGATATAGATGAGCATGAAAATGAAAATCAGGATAAAACGAAAGATAACTCGTTTTCTTACCTGGCCATGCTGAAAAAAGATAGAAGGCGATGGACTGCTGCCGATCAAGATGGAGATGATGCTCTTACAAAAGAAGAATTTGGCGCTTTTCTTCATGCAGAAGAGACAAACCATATGAAAGATATTGTAGTATTAGAAACGATGGAAGATGTTGACAAAAACGGCGATGGAAAAATATCACTTGCCGAATATATAGGTAAAGGAAAATGTTGAATAGTTATTTAGTAATTGAACTGTACTGTTCTGTTGTATGAAATTTAAGGACTGAAATATAACTTATGTTATTCATTTATAGGTGATGTGTATGATGCTCATGAAAGTGAAGGTGAAGAAGAACCAGAATGGGTGAAGAATGAGAGAGAACAATTTTCCTTATTTCGAGATAAAGACGGAGATGGTTTTTTGAATCTTGAAGAGGTGAGATCATTGTGATAAGTCTTCAGAATAGATAAATAGATGATTACGATAACAAGAATTGAGTTTAAGTTTAAAAAACTTTATAAAACTGCCTGATTTTCTTTTTACAAACTTATAAGTAAATATCCTCCTGTTTGTTATAAAATAAAGTGATATAAATGTAAATATACTATAAAAAAAATGCTTATGAATATTCATCCGTATCTTTCTTATTAAGGTGAAAACATGGATCATCCCAGCTGATTTTGATCACGCGGATGCAGAAGCTCGGCATTTGATCTTTGAAGCAGATATAGATGCGGACCAAAAACTCACCAAAGATGAAATTTTAGACAAATATGATATATTTGTTGGTTCACAGGCAACAGACTTTGGGCAGGCATTGAACAGGCATGACGAGTTCTAAAAATAATTTGGTATTATCACCAACTAATGCATTTTGAAATTGAAGGACGTTCTTATATGAGACATAAATATATAAAGCCTATTTTATAAGATATTTACATGCGTTAATATAGTAATTGCGTTTTTATCAACTGGTTCTTACTTGTCCTGTGGCATTGTAAAAAAATTGCATACAGAGTTACATCTATTTAAGACTGTAAATACTCACTATTTTACGTGAAATAAATAATTGAATTGCATTTTTTTTTATGCTATAGTAATATAGATGTAAGTGCACTTTACATAACACATTGCGCAGTGTCTTTACAGGAGACTTGGCTCATATTTAATAAGCTGTTATAAAACTTTCAAGGTATGTATGTGATATATAAATATGGACGCTTCAAAGAGTATTACATCCAATATTGAAAGATTCCCTGATAAAGTAGAGGTCACTCCATGACTGAGTGCTTTATCAGATAAGCAACAATACCTTTGTGACAACTAATGCATCATACGAAGTTCAGTAGTCGCATGCATCAAAATGAAGGCACAAAGCTTAATAATCCTTCAAATCATATTCATGTGTTGTTTATACTGCGGTAATTAAAAATTTATGATTATACTGTTAAACATATTTACATATCAGCTGTGGTAAACACATTTCTTTACTATTCGGTAGGTGGTAAATCATATTGTTTTCAATATACATGGGTAGGGCCGAAGAAGGTAGATTGTAAAGAGCTGAAAGGAAAAGCACCATGCTTTAGTCCCATATTTGGTAAGTACTAAAACTATGTATACTTTAAATAATAATAAATGGATAACTGTAATACAAATTTGATTCGCCTCACAAACCTGAGTGTTACATTATTATGTGCATTACAGTATATTTTATATGGAGACAAATAATAGAAATTTCTTAACATTACAGATGAGGCTCGAATGCCAGATCCAGCTGAGCTCTGGTTGAATGTAAGCTATCGGGATGATACAAGACAAGAGTTAACGCCGGACCAAGTTTGTGTAAAATACACGTACTTGTACAACAATAAAAGTAAGTTATTAAAAAACTGCACATTAATTATATTTGTACAAAGAATGTACATTACAAACATCAAATCAACTAATTACATAGCGACTATCTACATAATGTTACAAGCAAATATAAAACGTACATCACTTGCTCCTAATAAACATTGATTATGTTAAAAGAATACGAAAGAGCGCAGTATTCAATTTAATCGCAAATCTTAAGATATGTAGACATACATCTGTATAATGAAGTTATTTATTATTACAGTTACTAACGTTTCATACTTTAGAGGAAAAATAACAGAAGATGAAACAAAAGCCGTGGAATCAGGATGTTACACACACCATGTATGTGACATTAATATTCGTTTCTTTAATAAGGAAAAAATATACCTATGAATATGTTACCAATTGAGTTCTATTAGAGCCTAACACAGGGCTTTGGGCGGCCATGCCAAGGAGTTTTTTGGGAAAAAATTTCATGAAACTTGGAACAAATGTCAGTACTTAATTGTAGAATATCTAGCGTCAAATCTAAAGTGATTGGAGGATCCCAAAGTGCTCAAAGCTCCTGCCATGCGGCCAGAATGGCTTCCCTTCTGTTAGGGTCTAAATTCCATATGTTAAACAATACTAACATATATTACACATTTGTTAAACAACATATCTACAGTCTGTATTCTTCTCAGTTATTCCTTTGACATTATACTTTTGCAGGTTGATGGACATATAATTGAAGCATGTGCTTGTCGATCCAGAGACGAAGAAATGCCCTGCAATACATCGGTAAAAATCAATTATAATGCAGTAATTATAGCAATTAGTTTAGCGGCACCTTTACTGATTTTGCGCACTCTTCAGCAACAAGTTGTTTTTTTCGAAAAATGAACACTGGGAATTGATATGCATGATGAAATTTGTTTGAAAATCGATGTAACTTATTTATGTTATGTTATTATGTTTTGTACCCTTATTAATTCTAAACTTATTAAATAAATAAACGTGGAACTAAATTTTGTAGATACGTTTCATTTAAAGATGAGATGTAAATGGTTTTACCTTAAACTCATATTTTTTAAATGAATACAACTGTAACCCTTAAGGCTATATTTTAAAAACATTTGTTTATAAGTACCATTTCCATTTATGACGAGTGTCTTACAAACATACAATCTGTACATTTGAATACTGTATATTGACTTGTATGGCAGTATTATCCACACCATCCAGGTAAAAGGCTATTATTGATAAGACTACAGTTTTCAGAACCAGCGCCTTAAATTTTTTAATATATTTCATATGCTTATTTGTTACAATGAAAATATAAATGGAACGAGTGCTGTTTATTACATATGATTGTGTTACGCAGTGCTAAGTCACAAACTATAATTATGAAATGATAATTTGTTTTAGCTATCATACAAATGAAAAGCGCAATTTACATAATACAGCGTGTAACCTATTGTTAAATATATTATTGATACATTTCTTATCAAAGAAAAAGCTTATAAAGATGAACAGAATTATTGAAACTTATAAAATACATACAACTGAACGCAATCAAATTTCTTTCACGACATATTGCAAAGTCAATTATTACAATACCGTCAAACATATAAGAAAAACACACATATCAATATTGTGTTAAGGACCGTAATATGATCCTGAAAGTCTTTTGGACCATATGTCACAAATAAAACAGCACCATATACTTACGGTTAGGTAAATATCGTAAGTTTTGATATTCTAAATTCAGTACTGCTACAAAACCTGAGTATTGCATCTGTACACATAAGAATAGGTTTGGTGCAGTACTATAAACATTGTTGTTGTATTTTTTGAAAAGTTTATTTATTCCTAAGAGATATACAAAACAAACATTTCTTTGTAACTGTTATACTTCCCCTATAATAACACAGAAAATTCTGTCATGATTTTCAATATTTGTTTTTATTACTTATCTCCATCAAATGGATACCTTTGTATCAGTACAATTCATTTTAACCAGCTATGTTAAAATTATGCACATCTGCAAATCAGTATTAAAATATTACAATTTCATATTTTACAGTATTCATCCTCTAACTCCCTCTAAAAACAGGTTTCTGCTTATAATCATACAATTATTCGTTATGTGGCAATGTGGAAGGGAGATGAAGAATTTATGTCAATATATCGTGGTTAAGTTGCTGAGCCAAATCAGGGTGCAAGACAGTCCGACTGTAACAAAGCCTCTTGTATATTCATTAAGCATACTAACTTCGCTATGAAGTTCACGTTGCCCGAGATTCGGCTTATTTTTCTTAGTATGCTTCTCACGTGATTAGCTCTAATCTCGAAGATTAGGATCTGTACATATTAGAATCTAGGAATGTCAATATTACAAGAAACCGCAATATTTTATTATAATACAGCTTGCTATACACCAGATGACTCGAGACAGTTCAAGCTGCCCTATCTTACTTTCTCAGATAATGAATGGAGTTATATAATTCGTCACAGGTTTAACATAATCCTTTTTATTGAAACAATGAATGTGAGAGGGAGGATGACGATGGTAGGGGCAGGGACTACTTCAATAAGTTAAGTAATAAAGTACAATTTTCAGTATTAACGATTGTCTATAGGATGAAAAAGAAGGTGTGTATGTGTGTGTTGTATATATGTGTAGAAGTAAATTTTCACCTTACAATTTTAAAAAACAGCAAAACTGCATTTGTGGCGTAAAATAATGGTAAATCGAAATTTTGATTTATATATCAGTTTCTTCTTCGGCATGCTTTATATATTCAAATAAAACAAGCTAATCGCCAATTTGTACCTTCAATAGTATATTTTATATTGACAAGTTATCGACTTTGTTTTTTACTATCACTTCTCCATGGTTGGGATGTCATCCTAATTTTGATTTGTGGAAAGCTGTAGAATTACATATTTTTGAGTGAAATTACTTATAAACTATAAGGCTCAATTACGTGGCTTAGTGTACGCTGTTAGTGGAAACTATCACACGTTGACATACACGTATAATCAAAATTGCATTAAAATATACTTAGCCTAGCACTTAGAACTATGCGACGTATATTCAAATTAATTACACTCATACAAAGTAGCCCTATGCCCCACCTGTGACAGATGCGATTTAAAGAAATATTTTGTACAAGGATATACAATAACTTTCTTGCACTGGCGGCGAATGAACTGAACTGATAAATATCAAATTATTTTATGTGATACCGCCCAACTACGGAGCCCCAGCATTTTGTTTGTCAATTAAAACTAAATTAGCTTTTAACATAGTGTGAGGACAAAGTCAACAATGATTGAGCCCCTGCGCCTTCCACCTGATATAAAGTGGGCACCTTTTTTCATCTGTTATCCTATGCCATTTTACATGTTGCTATCAATATGTTAAAATACAAATGCCACTCATACATCTCTCTTCGCACTGCGCATACATACAATTTTAAAATAATTATTATAATCACGGGTATTTTTATTATTATTGTAAATAATTGGGGTCTGGTGAGTAGTTATTTGTTCTCCTAGTGGTGTAAGTACGCTCACGCTAAGGTCAATGGTACGTACAGTAGGTGAGGTATGCTTTCAGGATCAAGGACACGGGGTGATAGATGAAATTTTGTCTTGTATCCGCTATTCATCATCTTCTTTCCATTCTTCCTCACTGTCACTTTTTACAGTATTTGCAGGAGCCCCTACAACAGGCGCTCCATCCTTCATTTTCTTTTTGTACGCAGTCATCTCCTACAACAATTTCATCCAACATGAAAATATAATTTTTCCCACACTCATATATCAACGTTAGTACATGAGAGTTAATTAGTTTATACAATATTATTTCTCTATGCATACCCTTTCGTATCGGGCTTTATCCTTTTCCGCCATGGCCTCATATTTGGATTTGGTTTCAGGATCTGCATCTGACCATTTTTTACCTAATTCTTTAGCAATGTCACCTACACCATATTCAGGATTCAACATTTTGACCTTTCCACGTTCATCATTGCAGAACCAGAAAAAGGCAGATCTAGTAAAACGTCACAAAGTATATAAATCGGAAATATCTTTCAATTGGAATATATTGTGTCTAAGTATATATATATTTTATTTATATTGTATAATTAATGCTTTGTGTATTACAAACTAAAAAAAAATCTCATCATGGAGATTTCCCTTACAGTGATCTTTTTGGTGCATTGTGATCCTTTATGTGTTTACGTTTCTTGCCTCGGCCTTTATTTTCCCCTTTGGGTGGCGTATAATTCTGCATTTCTGCATCATATCTCTTCTTATCTTTTTCTGCCATTTCATGAAAACGCTTTTTTTCCTTGTCCGACATTGTCTGTAACCATAAGTAAACCACCTTTTTTTTAAATGTTTATAACAGTTACGTTTCAGTAATACATATTCTCTAAAAATTTGCAATTTATGCAGGTGAATACAGATTTATACAAAGTGAAGCAAAGAGAACGGACATTTTTGAAAAAATTGCAAAATCGTTTATTTTCACTTAAATGTTTTATTAACAGTAATGCGTTTGAATTGGATTTGCATTTAACAATATCCAATGTGAAAAGCAATATTTCTGAAGTAGTATGCGTTTTCATGTCTAGCTCGTCAGACGTATTCCAAAATTTTTGGGGCATGTGTCGTTTGTGGGACCCCTATCCGTCTTATATTCATTACCATACCTTGTGTATGAAGTGCATCAAACTCAACTTAAGATCGTATTACGAGTGGGAAGTCATTTTGGTGGATGTTGAATCAACGACAAAACTGTCTGAGCTACAGTAACTGACAAATTATTTATTATGAATACTGTCGTAAGCAGAAACACACTGCTCTATCATTCACGATACCTTAGCTTCAACTGAATAAAAAATGCTAAGCCCACACGAACCTAATGTTACCTAACAAACATCTCTCCCTTCCCTTACGGCTGTGTGCCAGCTATTTCACAAATGTTCATCCGCTTTACCTCATCCTGTATAACCGCCGTTTATAGAATTCTACTTGAATAAAAGTTATTTCTATCTAAAATATCTCTTTCCACATTGACGATAAAATGAATGCTTATTGCGCCAACTGATTCAATAATTGCACAGCGAAAAAGTTTAATTATACGTTTGAATATTCCTTACTATCATGTAAAACTTCAATAAAGAAATGATTACCGACTATAAAGTCGAATAAAAGATTTCATACCTTTATTGTGATATATACAAAATTATTTTTTTATTGTCATTATTTCTCATAAAGACACGAGCTGATGAATACCAGCAAATGTACAATGATATTGTTATGTTTGCAAATAATAGTTATGGACCATTTCGAACAAGAGCTATGTCATACAATTATAAAGTTCAGAAAATGGCGGACACATAATGAATGAAGCAAAGAATTCAAACAAAGAAACAAAGAATTCCGCAATTTACAATTCAACCGTTTAATATATTGTTCAGATTAATGATACTGTTTCCTTATGCTTCTTCATTGCCTATATGATTTTCTGTTATATCTGCTGTTTCATTAATTTTTAGAAGAAAATAAAAAACGGATCAATCTGATCATTCTGTAGCGGCAGGTATTTCATGTGGTAAAATAATATTCTGTAACTTTACTATGTGCATGCAAGTACATTATAACAATCAAGACAGTGGAAAACATGTTTCCTGATAGTATTGTATATGATTGATTTTATACATGCAATGTAACAATGAGAATGGAATCAAAAATAATAAATGGAATATCTATTCTCCATTTTATTATTTAATACACACGTTATATCTTTTGCTTGTTAATATCATTATTATGTGGAAAGATATATACCAGCAAAGGCTTAGAAATTTATGTAGCTATTGTTGTACATCATCACAGAGATATCGACCAGCTAAATAAGTATCTCTATATTGATTCTAGTAGAAAGTACTACCATATTTGTTTACAAATGTAAGCTTAAATTAATGTTAGCTATCCATATCCTTATTTAAAAGTGTTAGCAAAAGAGCAAAACATGCAACACACATTAGTAACAAGAACTTACTGTGGTATTTTAAGAAATAGATGGAAGGAAATGTTCACATTCTTTCTGTGATCTTATTATTCACTTTTTGTTACATTGAATAAAATTAAGTAGAGGAAAAGGAAACCATTTTCAAAAGTATTTCTTTAATCCGTATATTCACATAGCTATTTTATAAATGTTAAACTAAAAAAAAATGTTGAATTATAGAATGCTGATTACTTGTAGCAGTACTAAATTTGAAACGACGGGCAGACTAGGCCTTTGAATTACATCACAGCAATTAATTTTTAATAATATTATATATTTGCACTTTGATTTTTCTCCCTTGCAGAACCATAGCATCTCGATGTACATTATAAAATATATAAATAAATTTCTCTTGGCTCACTATTTTTCAATTTTATAT